>JAXBDA010001281.1:0-57925 GCA_036023075.1 Gaultheria prostrata
TGGAGTGTGTGCATGCATGATTTTTGAGAGCTAGCATGGAGAAGTTACCGAATCATCTTTAAACTCATATTTTTGCATGAGATGATCTTGTAACTCTATTCATTCAATTCTTTTGACTCGAGCATGTGTCGACTTTTAAACTTATGTAATTACTTTATGGGTACGAGTACCTGGTTGACTATTCACGTTTTACTTTGACTTGGAAGAATGTATCAAACTTTGACCGTGGGCATTTGACTCGCCACGTGCATTTATGTATTTAAATTACGTTTTTTAGAAATTTGGGGCGTTACACTGATCATTTGGGGCATGGAGATTTTCGTTACTCAATCGAATAAGGGCAGACCTGGCGCAGCGGTAAAGCTGTCCCATTGTAACCTTTATGTCACGGGTTCGTTTCTCGAAAATATCCTCTATGCTTGCAGAGATACGGTTACGTACATCAACCCTTTCCCCAAACCCCACATTCATGCACTGGGTACGCCCTTTTTAATTGAGTAACTTCATTGTCAATCCATGCATGTGAACTATTTTCTCTCTAAATCTCGATTTGTCAAGAATATAAAATCCCTGTTCCTTTTTTCTGTTTGGTAATTGATTTTTAATCCTTTTTTTTTTATCTATAACCAAATTCTTTTATTTTTATATTTGTATTCGTATTTACAATGTATACGTAAAGAAGTGCACACATTAAAAAACAATTTTAAAAAATCACATACTTTATGAAAAAAGAGTGGTTTCAAATAAGGTGAGTGTACAAATTGCTACCAGTCGGAATTTAGTGTCTGCTCTTTTGCACACTGTTGTATGGTTGAACCCACGTGCATTATAGTCATGTGAACTAGATGCTGTGAAGAGAGACTTTATTCAGCTCACACCTTGGTAGTGCTGGTCTGCTGGAGAAACCTATCGCCCCGTTTGGATGCCGAAGATGATTTTGGGTGGATTTGTAACGAGGGTGGATTTGTAATGAGAGTGGATTTGTAATGAGAGTGGGTCCACATCCTAAGAAGGGTGGATTTGTATATGAGATGTTTGGATGATATTTTGAGAAGGGGAATTTGGAGGGTGGATATGATGAGATAAAACGGCAAATGACTTATTTGCCCCCCCACTTGGTTTATTTAATTTCAAATTTGATTTATTCTCAATTAATTACAATAAATTTAAAAATATATTGGAAAGGTTAACTATAATAATTAAAAAGATTGGAAAGGTAAAAAAATTGGAAAGTTAAAGATTTAAACAAGATTTACAAAAAAAGAAAAAAGAAAAAAAAAACGTAATTTGAAAGGGAAAAAATCTCATTCCTATTTTACAACACCACCGACTCCTTCTTCTTTCTTCTCTTCTTTTTCTCTCGCTCTCTCTCTCTCTGCTCCAGCCACCATCAACCACCGCAACCACCATCTCTCTGCTCTAGCCACCATCAACCAACGCAGCCATGCACCATCTCTCTGCTCCATCCACCCACCGGAAATCCTCCAAATCGGAAGCCCACAACGACAATCCATTCGATTTCTCAGAGTCTCAGACGAACATAATCTCTCTTTCTCTCTCTCTCTCTCCAGTGAAGTTTTACCCGGATTTGGAGGGGTATTTTGGTACCCAAAACAAGCAAATCCCCCCTGATTTGCTAACGACAGGAGGGAGGCTGTCGTTAGCTACTCTGGGTGCTCCCGGATTTGTAGTCCCAACAATGAAATTCTTGGATCAAATCCGGGGGACGTTTTTGCATCCCAAATGCCGGAGTAGTGTGTCCCGGGATTACAAATCCGGGCGGGTGCCAAATCCGGCATCCAAACAGGGCCTATGGGTGGCTGATCCCTTCCACGATTCATCACTTATCTAAAGTGCCTTAGTCCCACCTAGGACTGGGTCACCCCCTCCTAAAAATCGTGAGCATTAGTCTATCTAGCAAGACTCTCGCGCATTAGGTCGCCCTTTTAATTAAGGCTTATCAACTATTTTTAGTCCCTATAAAATATACCAAGTTTCAATTTCGTTCTTATAAAATATTTTGTGTCAATTTCGTCCTTATAATTTCAGACGAATTTCAATTTTGCCCTTCCGTAAAATTAATGACGGAAAATGCTTATGTGGCAAACAGAAAATGCTTAAAATACCAAAAAAAGAAAGTACTAGTTAATTAGAACAATGTTCCTGTACAAGAAATTAATTTAGACCTTATGTAGTAGATATGATAATAAATTGGGGCACTTAAATAATCATCCTCCAGCCACCTTGAAATTATGTTTTCATCCTGTGGTTTTTTGGGAGTTATGTTTCCATCCCGACATTCAAATAAACCCAAAATTGCCCTTTATTCTATATATTAAGAAATCGAGGACTAAAATGAATGTTGCATATAGTAGGGGAGAAAAGTGGACCAATTTCAATTTTTTGAGGTCCTCCCCTACAATTAAGGGATTTGGAGATAATTGCCAATCCCTTATATTACGCTTTAGCAATTCCGTTCAAAATCACGCACAATCTTCATTCTAGAAACCATTATTCAATCCAGAAATCACGATCTACCACTCGACCTCTCTCTCCTCGCCGTCCCTCCGTCATCCCACCGTCCTCTTTCTCCTCGCCGTCCCTCCGTCGTCCTCTCTCTCCTCGCCGTCGGCGCCCCAGATCGGCCCCAAATCGTCCACCATCGCTGTCCGTGGTCCGAAATTTCAGAAGTCGTTGTCACAAATCGGTCCCAAAACGTCCACCTTTACCGTCCTATTTCGTGGTCCGAAAACTACACAACTCAGAGTCCCAGATCGTCAGACCAAATTGCTTGTAAGTTTTTTTTTTCATCCTTGACATTGTATATTTTGCCATCTCCGAACATATGTATAACAACATCTGTTTGGTGGAACGCAGGAAGAAGATCAAACTTACATAAATAGAGGATTCTTTGAAAACTCCGAAGTTTTTTATTTTATTTTAAATATAACCTTTAGTTTCCTTCTAAAACACTGATAGAAAAGACATAGTAAACCTCATTAATATCATAATTACAAAGTGAATATTGTGAATGAAAGTCATGTGGCACCCTTCCAAACGGTTAATTGTTCTATGGTCCAGAAGTGAGATTTATTGGGCTATTTAGCTAAAGTTTTACAAGCTCTAAGGTCTATGAATTTTATTTTTTTTTAGGATTTAGGCACTTTCAAAGGGTACCCTAGAGTTTAGGTTTTAGGGTGTACTTTCCCATTCTTGGGTTTTACTGGTTTAGGCAGTTTCATAGGGTGCCCTAGAGTTTTAGGCACTTTCAAATGATACCCTAGGGTTTAGGTTTTAGGGTGCACTTTCATATTATAGGGTTTTAGTGGTTTAGGCGCTTTCATAAGGTACCCTAGGGTTTTAGGTACTTTCATAAGGTACCATAGAGTTTTAGACACTTTCATAGGATACAAACTTTTTTTGGTAAGGTAAAAAAAAATAAAAAAGCTAGTGTGAGGACTAGATAGGGTATAAATTTGTTTGATGGATTAATGGAGTTACAAATCCCTTGCCAACAACTTTTAAACAAGTCGCCCAGTTCCCGAAAGTGATGGAGAATGGGAATATTAGACTCCCTTATTGAAGTAACTAGGTCGAAGACCTCGTGCTACGCACAAGTATCGTGCCCGTTGAAAGCAAATTATTACCACAAATTACATATTCCGTTTTACATTATGGTACAAATTATTACCACTAATTACATATACCGTTTTACATTATTGCTATTATTACTATTTTTTCCCCTCATATCACAAGATTAAGAAAGAGTCTAGTACCTACCGGTACCAATCAATATTTGAATCGAAATGTAGAATGGTACTCCATCCATCCCTTTTATAGTGTGTACATTTCCATTTTGGGTTGTCCCTTAATAAGTGTGTGTTTTGAAAAGTTAGTAGATACATTTCCTATTTTGCCCTTAAAAATAGATTCATTTTTAAAAAGTTAGTGGGTATTATTATATGAATTTTTCTAATATCAGCTCTCAGGGCTGACACTAACATCTACTCCCATAGTACTTTTTCGTTTCCTAAGCGTAAAATTCACTTTTGCAAAGCAAAAGTTTCTGACTGTAACCATTTGTATCTTTGGTCCTTCTTTTAGCATTGCACGTGTTCTCTCTTTTTTACTTAATGACAATTTTACCCTAACTATTGTTTATGCATTTATTTTTTGTATTTTGGACAATTAAAATTACGGTAGGGGAACAAACAAATCGAGGCAAAAATAGATAAAAGGGGAATGTGCAACAGACTATTGTTTAAATTATTTCGCGAATGAAAAGACTATTGTTTAAATTATTTTGGGAAACCAAGAGTTTGTAGTGTAACGGTTATTTATTGGTTCTTCCACAAGCGAGACCACTGTTCGAGCCTCGGTAGAGACGTTTGAGGTTTAGGGCTATGGATAGCTTTTAGACCCCCCTAGACAAACTCACAAACTCCCCCGCTAACCCCACTGATGTATATTGATTGGAAAAAAAAATTATTTTGGTAATATACCTATTAAAATTTTGGGCTATTTAAGAAATATGTGCAGAATACAAGAATATATGAGAGATGCAACTAAAAATTAGGTCAGTTTGTATAAATTGAATTCCACAACCATGCGCCCTTAAGTCAGTTTGTACTAAGAAGCACTCAAAGCAAAAATGTGACACAGACATGCCACACTAAAGATTTGCCCACTTAAAAAGTTTATACACCACACATCAGAAACAATTGGGAAAGAGTTGCCCAACCATGGTCTCTATTTTTTTCCCACTGAGCCGAAATATAAGTGGTTGGAGTCTGAAAGAGTAAAGTGAAAAAGAGGGAATGAAAATGGTAGAGTAAAGTAAGAGAGAAGAAAAAAAGAGGGAAAAGAACTTTTCTGGAGGGAAAGAGTGCCTGAGAGTGGAGAGGTCATTTATGTAATTTTGGTATACTCACTTTAAACAAGTCACTTGTCAAACTCCTCCACAGAAAACGTACAATATTTCAAAGCTATGGAGCCCACATATAGTGCAGATTTTGCTTTATTATATTGATAAGAGTAAGTAATGGAAAGTAGATGTAAAAGTTGTAAAAGTTGATGTGAGAGAAAAATAGTTGGAATTTTCAGGTAACACACTTAAAAAGGGACGGAGGGAGTATTAGTTTTTAATCCTTGCTTACAAACAATATTGCAGCCAGATTATTGTAATCATACATAATTTTGATGGGTATTCTGTTTTAAAATGGCAACTAAATCCATCATTATCGCTTCGACTTCAATTACTTAATAATAATTGTTTACTACTTTTTCTTTATAAAAAAAGATCTTACTGTATTTAATCCACATAAGTGCCATACAAGTTTATTAACTCTCAAAAAATAAAATTAATCGAAGATGTTCAATAAAATATTGCCCTGCGACCTGCGTGCACAACTATTAATCTAAAACAGATACTCAATGTTTTCGGCAATAATTTGTTTTGTCTGTCCTTGTAATTTGTTTGTCTGCCTTTTGATTTGTTTCCTCTATCCTTGTAATTTGTCTGTCTACCTTTTGATTTGTATATTGTTAAAAGTATATGTACAATTTCAAGCTGCTCTTTTAAAACAAATCGATCATGTATTAAAGAAAACAAACTCTCATTTAATTCGAAAACTAAAAGCATTTTACAGTATAATATTTATTTTCCAAGGGTATCATCGCCATTTCAAGGCCTATGGAACCCTGCGACCTAATACTATTATTATAGCATTCTACTACTGGATGAAATAAGAAAATACAAAGATGCGAAAGAAAACCCTAGCAAAGCTCTTTTCCTATTTCGTTGAGGAGAAGTAATTTGGAGGATTTGGAGGAATTTTTCTATGTTGTTGGCTCACAGTCAGATTACGCAAGACCACACAATACTTTCTAATTAATGAGACCATCTAGGTATTTAAGAAGGGTATTTTTGTCCGGAACAACCCAAAAGTGGCAAGCCACATTCTCCCTTATACATATAGGTCTTTGATATAATACTATTTTGTTTATATTATTTTGGTTATAAATTCTTCTAGGAGATTCTGATAAAGTGACGTATGTTTTGGGTAAGTTTATTTTATTCTCTAGTAATCAAATTTGGAAATAACTTAAATATCCTAATTTTAATAATTACTCAGTTAATAAGAGATTTACCAGGATTCAGCTTCTTGTTCTGTTGTTTCCTTTTCAATCATAGTTTTATAATATAAAAGGAGTTGTAGGCTGAATGAAAATTTAGTTATTTATTGATTAATGAAAATTGAGAGTTTTCTCTTATAATTTGTCCAATGAGGGAGTACATCACATAAATAAAGGATTCTATGAGGGGTTTTGTTAATCTTCACCAATAGGTGGAAGATAATAAATACATAAAGATAAATGAGTTCGGATTTCAATACAACGAATAGTAATACACTTTCACAGATGATAATACACTTTTCTCGGATATTGATATAGCTTTTATATATTATATTCCACCTATTGGGTGGAGATTAGCATTTACTTTCTATGAGAAGTCTCAAGTTTTTTTTAAAAACATGACCCACAGATGGACTATTTAAAAGGAAGTTAAATCTTATAAAAACAACATATCCATATCAATCCTCCGTAATCTCACATATACTATAAATTACATTATAAATAATAAATAATAATTGTAATGATGCTCCAAGCTCCAAGTGTCGGGGGCTTCTCATGAAAAGTCAAAGATCACCTACAATACTATATAGTATAGATAGATAACGTATGAGCCGGGCTCCCGTAGTCCGCCTATAAAAGAGCTCCCAATTTTTTGGGCCAAAACATCCCTAAAAGTCAGCAAATCTTATTGATGATTCAGTTTCGTCTAATTCTGTGGGAAAACGGTGCCGAGATTTTTGGGCTCTTGAAGTTTCACAAACATGAGCGCTGCAATTGAAATACTATGAAGAAAGGACAACACACGTTACTAATATTTCTGGTGGGATTGATTTCAAATTGTTCTGCTATCAATTGAGGAACTGAATTAGCCTATTTTGGCCTAGTAAGTATTTTTTTAATCTTTATTAGTTTTTTTTTTTTTGTGTTAGTTACTTTTGCGTCAAGTTTTTATGGATTATTGGTTTGCATCGATGAGAAGAATCGAAAAACAAAAAAAATTATGATTGGAACTCTCGATTTTTTAAATGGAAATGAAAATAAGTAAAAAAAAGCCCGGACCTTTTGACTTATTTTTGTTTTTATTTGAGTTTGAATCATAATTTTTTATTTTTCAATTACTCGCATCGAGACAAAACAATAATACATAAAAAGTTGGTGAAGAGCTAAGTAACGAGAAAAAAAATCAAATAAAGACAGTTTTAACAAACAGTAAAAATAAGTCAGGTGACTTATTTCAAAAAATAAAAATCTGATCAGACGTGGAAAACGTGATACTCTCGTAGCCTTAAAACGGCGTCGTAGACCTCTATTTGGAACAGTCCCCCCGCCATCCTACAAAGCCCTGGCTCCTGCGTTGCTCAACTTCACAGCGGCGGCTGTTCTACGACCTGGTCATCTCTTACATAAACCTAGAGAGAGAGAGAGAGAGAGAGAGCCTGCAATTCAGCTTTGTGACGTCAATGGCGAGTCAGTTACGGGCATTTCCGGCTTGTTCATCCACCAATCACATCTTCAATGGAGCCAAGGGAGGTAATACCCGTTCAATGCCGGGCAGAATCATATTATATTTTGCCGTCCGTGGACTTTTTGATGCGGTGTTTGTACGGTGATGTCAATTTTGTTTTTGCTTTTGTATTTGTGATTCTGTTGATTTTCTTTGAAAAATGACGAATTGCCACATGGGGTCATTCTTACTCTTTATTTTCTAAAATAGAAAATCTTATTATTTAATTATATTTATACTTCCTTCTATTTTCGGCCCCTCGTTCTTGTTCTCGTTCGCGGCTCCTAAGATCAACCACTCGGATTTTTTGCTAAATTCGTTATATACAATATGCCTATATCTTTTTCTGAAGATTCTTTCTGCAGGCTCAGGCCTGTAAGTTGTAAAGGCAAATCTAGTTGATATTTTTTCGACATTCTTTGTAATTGGTATCCAGCATAAGAAAAAGTCCAGTTATGATATGCTTTCTGATGCACATTCATAAACTAGAGTGCTAATGAGAAGATCTTGCAAGAGCTCGAGGGCCATTCTGTGTTGATTATAAATAGAATCATAATTTTTTATGAAAAAACTGGGTTCTTTTTCCCTGTCAAAGTATGTTTTTTTTTCGAATTAATATTGGTCATTACAAACATAGGCTAGCAGAAAATTTATGGTATAGAAATTACGAGAAGTGTACGATTCTCAATTTGATTCCCGATTTACGCAAAACGCTACGAATCTAAAGGTGAATCAAGGTATATACAAAATCGGCAGTGAATCGTACGATTTACGGTTCACTATGCGATTTGATTCACGATTCATGCAAAAACGATACGAATCATAGGTGAATCAATATTTATCACAATTGTTGCCTTCGACTAATATGAAACCGCTTTGTGGTTTTGCCTTTAATTTTCTTATTGAAAAAAAGGACATAAGATCATATACTGTTAAGTATGAAAAACCTTATTGCCATGGAAAATGGGTTAATCGTTTTAATTGTTGTATCCTATAAATCATACCCTGGGGCAGGGCTCAAAGCTTCAGACCAACCCACATATGCTCCCATATAAGTTAGTTTCGTACCTATTAGGCTACAAACTTTTATTGTGTTAAGGTTAAACTTTCATTTTTATAATGAATCTTTAACATCTATGTGCTGTGAAATTATTTTGACTATAGTGTTATTTTCCTGTTATGTACAATTGTCTTTCCTATTGGTCCACGAGATCATCAATTGATAATATAAAACAAACTTCAATATTGATTTAGGCTTAACTTTTTCAATTGTTCAATGTATTATCATTACGAAGGTGCCTACTGCCTATATACATTTTCAATGTATTTTTTAAATTTGGACCAAATCTACGATTCTTGATTCAAAAAAGGGTCAATCCTATTCTTGATTTAATTCGCAATTTGACAACCTTGGACAAGACATTGACTTGCTTTTTTAAACTTCTGTCGCATTTGTTAAGATTCGAATTTCAACAATTTTCAAACTTTGTGCGTGAAACTGGTTTTATCTTCAGAGCCCGCCCTTCGTCATGATAGAGTTTGCAGTTCCTATAAGTCGCCTTCATTCCAAGAGGTTCATACGATCTCTTTTCATATCTTTCTTTATTTTATTCACTGAGTTTAAATGATGAGATTATGTTAGTTTCTTGTTGTATGGTAGTTGGGTTTGAAAGGGAGTGACCTCCATAGGCACGTAATTGTTCCTAGAGATCGGAACCTTACTAAGGCTCATAACCATCAAGGTATCAATCTAACTGCTTGTGGTCGTGCTTTCTATTTCCCCATAACTGAATAATGAATACCTTTTGTGTTTTCTGTTTCATTTGCCAAGAGACAACCTTCAGTTTGCAATTCCAGTCTATGTTGTCCTAAGTGACAAAACTAACTACATGTTTCAATTTCGTAACTATAGTTTCAACCTCTTTTTTTTTGGTTCTGTTGTTCTATATTAACATGAAGCAAGTTTGGGAAAGACTCCAATCTTGGAATCGGTTGTATTGTGTTACTTAATTGTATATTCTTTGTGCATTTCATTTGTAGTTTCGGAAGTTGAAGTTTTTTTGCTATGGTCTATTGAAGTAAGTTAACTTAGGCTTGTTCTCATTTATGTATTCTTTACTGTGATGGCCTTAAAGAAACTGCAGCAACTCAAGCTGCTTTGGCCGATGAAAAAGAGACAGGAGCCTCTGCTGTTGGGACTGGGAGAGTTTTACGCAAAAAATTGAATAAAGTGGTCCTAGCATATAGTGGTGGCTTAGACACCTCAGTCATTGTGCCATGGCTAAGGTATGCTGTTTTCTGCTTTGACCAAGGCATTCTTACCATAGTGTGTCGTAACTGGAAAAAATGTTGTACTTGCAAACACATTGATCTGTGCTTCCAAAGAGCTCTGTCATACAGAAAGTTGTAGTTTATTCGTCTAAATGTAATGCTGATTCCAATACATCTGGCAAGACAATGAAAGCCCATGTCATGTTTCGGGTAAAGTTTATCAATGTGAAGCTTATGTAGTAACCATTTGTTTTTGTCTGAAGGAGATGCAGTCCATCCTTTAACTGCTGTTGTTTAGAGAGGGGCCCTTCATAGTAGGGGTCTTGGGGAAAAAGTGTTCTAAATATCCGAGTTGAATGTTGCAGATTGCACTTCTCTTCCCTCTTATTGATGCCTGTAACATTAATATAAAAAAAATGGCTACCCAGTGCACGAGGCTCCCGCGATTGTAAGTCTGGGGAAGGGTTGGATGTTTGCAGTCTTACCTCCTCAAGTGGAGAGGCTGTCTCCACCTCTCGAACCTGTTACTTCTAGATCATATTGGGGCAACCTTACCGTTGCAGCCAGGCCACCCTCTTCTGATGCCCACTACATGTTCGATATTTGTTGTGTTTATGAGTTATGGTGCTTATAGTTTTATATACTGATCTGGATTCTGGGTATTTATGTGCTCTTTGTGCAAGATAGTTCTTGGTTGTGTATTGTAATTTCGTATCCTTTTCTGGATGTAGGGAGAATTACGGCTGTGATGTTGTTTGCTTTACTGCAGATGTCGGTCAAGTATGTTGCTTCAAGTTATCTTTTTGTCCATGTGGTGCGATTTTTGTTTATAGGATGATTAGTTGAAGATTGCGTGATTTCCTACAGGGTGCGAGTGAATTAGAAGGTTTAGAACAGAAGGCCAAGGCAAGTGGTGCTTCTCAATTAGTTGTCAAGGATTTGAAGGAGGAATTTGTGAGAGACTATGTATTTCCTTGCTTGCGAGCTGGCGCAATCTATGAAAGGAAGTATTTGCTGGGTACCTCAATGGCTCGCCCTGTTATCGCAAAGGTAAGCAACAAAGACAAATCAAGGAACTTGGTAAAATTGAAAAGTAATAGTTTCCTCTTTCAGTTGTTGCTTACTTAACTAGATGCATGTGTGCATATTATAAGTTGTCCCATTCAAAACTATTGGCACTAACCGTGACCTGCACCCCTTCCCATTTATCCTGCTCATTCATCATCAAGAAAAAAGAAAGATAACTCTAGACTATTAGCTTGATTATCATCTTTGAAGCTAGTTGGGGGACTTTTCTTTCCTTTGAAGACAACTAATTGCCCCTGTAATTGATGCATTCTCCTTTTGTTCTGTCACCTTCAGGCAATGGCTTCCTCTTTCATCCATAATAATCTAAATGGCCTTCATCTTGCTAATTGGAGAACTAAAGTAGCCATATTTGTACGTGCTATTAAAAAGCACTCATATTTCCATGTTCCAACGAGTCATCTCCCCTTTTATTTTAAGTGCCATCTTTTGGATAGAGTATAGACTTACAGGGGAATTAGGCATTGTTGTATGGAAAAAATAAAAAATAACATCCATCAGATACCAGTACTAAGTAGACATATTTCTCTTCGTAGTTATTGAAGTTAAACGCAGTCCTAATAATGGGGCTGAAGTTTGGCTCTTAAGCATATGATATTATGCCTCAGAGATAAATGCAGCACCCCATGACGATTGGGTCCTTGAGTTGAATTCAGATGGGCTTCTAAGAAGCCTACCTGAACATCTAGGAAGGAAACATAATCCTTCAGAGGTGAAAAGTAAGATATTTTGACATAGGCCTGCAACTTTAACCTTTCCCCATTCAGTACTGTTAGCATTTGCAACTTGGGCATAACATAATCCCTCTCTCCATTTCTCGTGCGTGCAAATAAAGGAAAGGACAATGGTATTATCTATCAACGGCTGTTTAGATGATCCATTTTTCTGTTATGTGAAATTGGGTTTCTGCCCCCTTCTTATAACACCTTTAGATCAGTAAAAGTGTGAAGCAGAGTTTTCTTATTCAGAGAATGATCCTATTTGTTGCTAGGCATTCTATGATCACTCGAGTTAGATTTGTAGTACATTTGTTATATTAACTGTGTCGGTTATACTTTTATCAGTTTTGTCATTTTGTGTTATGTATAGTCTCTTATCTACTTGCAATGGCAGGCCATGGTTGATGTTGCTAGAGAAGTTGGAGCTGATGCTGTTTCTCATGGATGCACCGGGAAGGGAAATGATCAAGTGCGCCTTTTAGTAATCAATTCTAGTTTCTAAAATTTACCGTGGCATTTCTTTAATTACAAGACGGCTGCATCTGCTCTACCTTTATGTATGCAGGTTCGCTTTGAGCTAACTTTTTTTGCTTTAAATCCTGAACTCAATGTTGTGGCTCCCTGGAGGGAATGGGAAATCAGAGGGAGAGAAGATGCTATTGAGTATGCCAAGAAACACAATGTGCCAGTCCCTGTGACAAAAAAATCCATTTACAGCAGAGACAGGAACTTGTGGCACCTTAGTCACGAGGTGAAAAACATCATTTATTTGTATTGCCGCACATATTTTACATTTGAGGCCACGTAGTTGCATGAATGATGATTTCTGTGAACTCTCCAATTTGCTTATGGTACACGAGCCAAGATTGTTTGGGCCTGTTGCTTCTTGATTGTTGCTGCTAGTTTTTTAAATTGACTTTTGTAGAGACATTGATTAGGGGATCTGGCTCGATAGAATTAGTTATGATCAAGTGGACATGGTGAAACCCATGATCTTATAAGATGTCAATTTTTTGCCCATCCTCTAGTTGTTGCTCAGGAGATGACAGGACTCACAGGAGAAAGATAGATTATCAAACTCTATAACAAAGGAAAGCGAGACTCATCGACATCATATGGGTATTGACATGTCGAACGGGACTCGGGAGCAAGTTGAGAAAGACTTATTTTAAAAATGGATAGGTATACTAGAAGACTACTTCACCAGGTTGATAGAGTAATCGAAATAGAGACAAATAAGCACAAACCAAGCTCAGCCCATAAAACCTTTTAAAGGTCTACAGTAGGAATTCTCAAGCAAGGGTAAACAGTTGGAGGAAATGTGAGACAATTGAATATGGTCTTTAAAGATATCAGCAACTAAGTACATTTGGCAGCATATTTATGATGAAAAAATTAATGTTTTGACATTGTACCTTTTGCTGAATTATCTGATACAAATTGCTTGATGTCAGCTACTTGATATCTGGACATAACATGGTCTTTTGTGTAATTATTTGGTTCGCTAATTTTCTTCCTTTGCCTTGGATAATGAATAATCAACTTTGTTTATCTTTTCCACATAATAAAAACTGTTGATCTTTGTTTCCTCTCTCTCTCTCTCTGGCTGTGCGCGTCGTTTGTGGCCAATGAAGGGAGACATTCTGGAAGACCCATCGAAGGAGCCAAAAAAGGATATGTACATGATGAGTGTTGACCCAGAAGATGCACCCGACCAACCCGAGTAAGTTTACATGTTTGCTATTTATTTCATTTGCTTCACAACCCTTCTGGATGGTGAGAAATGAAAAGGATAATACTGTCATGTGAAATGGCTGAATAAAAGAGTGGAGAAACTGTGGAATTTTTTTAGTCCGTTTATGTTTCTCCCCAATATGATGAGATTTGGTGAGAAGCTTCAATCCTTTCTTTTCTGGCCATTTCTCGCTGCCCAGAAGGGGCCTTAATTTGCTTGGGCACTGCCTTATTCTTTTTCCCTTGGTCTCACTTTCACATAGATACATAGAAATTGGGATAGTTTCCGGACTTCCAATTTCCCTAAACGGAAAGGAGCTCTCCCCCACATCTCTCCTCTCAGAGCTTAACGAAATCGGCGGGAGACACGCAATCGGCCGCGTTGACATGGTCGAAAATCGTCTCGTCGGAATGAAAAGCCGTGGGGTCTACGAAACTCCAGGTGGGACCCTTCTCTTCACCGCGGCACGTGAACTGGAGTCTTTGACACTCGATCGTCAAACCATACAAGTAAAAGACTCCCTTGCCCTTACATACGCTGAGCTGGTCTATTCGGGAAGGTGGTTTGACCCTCTTCGTGTGGCGATGGACGCTTTCATGGAGAATATCACGAAAACCACCACTGGATCGGTGACTCTCAAATTGTACAAAGGTTGTGTCACTGTGACTGGTCGCACAAGCCCTTATAGTCTATACAGGCAAGATATCTCGTCGTTTGAGAGTTCTCAAATTTATGATCAGGCGGATGCTGCTGGATTCATTCGGCTTTATGGGCTTCAGACGAAGGTTCGAGCTATGCTTGAGAAGCAAGAGTGATGATTCGTGGTTCCTCCTCTTAATTTCGCTCTAGACTTGTTTCGTATTAGCAAAAGGATGTTCCTTATGCTTAGTTTTCTCTTCTTGCTTCCTACCATATATTAGTATGTGTTTATTTTGGTAGCCCCTTTAATTACTAGAATTTTATTATCTGATATATATGTCTGATATTCAATGTGATATGTATGCAGAACCATGATTTGTCGGGATATCTGTAACTATAGCCAGGGGCGAAGCCAGTATTTTTGATAAGTGGGATTAAAATTTGAACTCTTAATAGGTTGGGACAAAAAAGGTGTAAAGTGGGGTCAAAATAGCAAAAATTTAAGCAAAATTATAACTATCCTTACATAAATTTGGATCTCAATGGGGTCAACTGACCCCATTTGTATCTTCCTCCCTCCGCCCTTGACTATAGAACAAAGAAAGTGCATTCTGTTCTTAAATACAAATTAAGGATGATCGTTGATGTAGAACGTTTAGAGCAACTCCAATGGGATTGTATTTTGGTTCTATACCATATTATAGCACCAATTATCCAACTAGGGCCTCCAATGGTGAGTCAAAATTGGTTGGAAAATGGAAAAAACAGAAAATTGGTTCTATATTTGGAACCTCATCCTTGACAGCTTACAATCCCAACTGAAATTTACCAGAAAGTGGACCAGAGTGTACCTGAATATTGTCGGAAATTGGCTAGAATTCACAAAGATGCCGGAATCTACAAAAAAATGTTGCTGGAATTTGCAACCACGGCGACATTTGTGGACTATGGACTGGGTTTCAATCACGACAACATGGAGAGAGATCGCGGATTGTGGGGGTTGTGGGTTTCAAGGACGGGGTTGATTTCGCCGGTGAGGGAGGGAAAGGGTGATGTCGGCTTGGAATAGAGAGAGGGGGAAGTAACGACGAACAGATGCTGAGACAACGTTCATTTCAACCTTAAATCTGCCTTTAGAACTGTCGTGAAGACCATAATTTAAACTGTTAAGCTTTCTTTTCTTCGATTCTTAGCTGAATTGAGTGTTTAATAGAAGTTGATCAAGTTTTGTCTCCAACTAGAAAGGCCGTTTCATTACAGGAGTTTACTGGAGTATGATTTGTCTCATTGTCTATGCGATGGTATGCGTGGACAATGAGTGTTATACCTTATTTTTTTTTAACTGCTGGAACTTCGATTAAGAAATCAAAACCTCAAAAAGGCATCTGAATTACAAAGACTGGAAAGAGAAGGTGGGGGATTGCCGAATTGCCAACCCAATCGACTGGAATTGTACCCTAAAGCCGTGAGGGGGCAACCCAGTGTTACAACCTCTAGGAACCCAACTACAAGAGTACTTTAAAGAGAAGAAAGAAAACGAATGTCATCTAAATAATAGTTGCACATTCCCATGGTGGCACATTTTCTGTTGAGCAAAGCTTTATCAAAGCTTGGTTCTCACTTTAATAGTAGCTTCAAGGATATTATTGGCCTTCGATATCTGCCCAGCAAGTCTGGGACTCGAGAGTGCTAGAGAGCACCCCTGGAGATTGGCCCTGGTGTACAGCATCAGGGCTGTCGGGTATATTCATTTTGCAACCACCATTGGAGTTGCTATAAACAAACTGAGCCTATACTTTAGGTTTGTTTTCAATATGAGAAACCTTGTATTGATACCCTTTCCTAGAAATTAGGTTTAGTTTTATTGTCGTTGAAATTAGAGCTATATTAACCCCTTCATAGTCAGTGAGTTGCTAGCTATATAATCTGCAGAGATTGCCACGGTGAGATGATTAACAATGTAAGTGGTAACAAATGCATCCATACGGACAAGGGTTTTCAATAGTGCGGCAATGCACTACAAGAGCGTAGGGCGCCTTAATGTCCTCAATCAAAACTGTCATTGAGATTTGAACCGTTCAGTTTTGTAGAGTACACTGAGTCGATCATTCATAAATTCATGAAACAATTAAATTGATTGTAAATCGTTAGTCCTTTGGTCTGGTATACGAAAGGGAATGGTCTGTACAATATAAAAATTACTATTCTGCGAGACAATTCTATCTTGATCATGCAGATATCAATGTCTGATTAACTTGGTTTTTGATGCACTTGTAGTGTCAATATTTTGATTGAGCACACTGAGGCGGCCTAGATCCCCATAGTGCATTGTCGCACTACGGGACCCTTGGTCCGTAAATATGCTCGCTCGTGCACAGAGAGAGAGAGAGAGAGAGAGAGAGAGAGAGAGAGAGAGAGAGAGAAGTATCATTTGAACAAAAATACTAATACACAGGAATACATGTTTGTTGAAGCACACAACGGTTATACACAAACTCAACTAAAGGAAAAGGCACTAAAGAGTAATGAATCAACATTTTATTCACCGAAATCATATACATTGCAATTCCCTTTTCGGGAAATGATTTTCACACCCCCCATTTTACAATCCACACTCCCTTTTTTGTCTTTATCCACATAAATTTACAATATTGCCCTTTTCCAATACATCTTTTTTCACACATCCAAGGCTAATACTGTAAATTCATAAAGATAAAGACAAAAAAGGAAAGTGTGAATTGTAAAATGAGGGAAAATCATTTCCCTTTTTGGGAAATGATACGCAAAAGTAAGGTGAAAGCTGAAAAGATTGAGGCATGCTGTTCACAAAGTGACAGTATCTAAGATCTTTGGTCACCATCAGCATTTGCCTGTACTTGAGCTGCATATTGTAAGTTCCAAAGTACATCCTCAAAGGATGGACGAGATGATGAATCAGGAGAAAGGCATTTGTTTGTTATGTCGACGACGATCATCAACGATTCTTGTGAGCAAGAGGAAAGCACAAGTGGATCCACTATTCGACTCCGCCCTTCCGGGCTGCCAAACGACACCTGTAAATGCAGAAGCCGTTGGAGGGAGTTATTAAGACTATAGCAATGCCGAACACTAAAATGACCAAGATATTAATGGAAGTTGGGAGAAAACCAAAGAGGGAGTAAGAAAAGTTTCTGTGTACTGAAACAATAATTTATAGAAAATCGAATAAATGAATCACGTAAAGATCTTCTACTACTACAATATCACTGCAATTAACACAAAATGGCCGAATCATGCTACTTTGGTTTAGACCAAACAAGACTTAAATCAGCCGGCTTTGCCTTTTAGGAAGGAAACACGCTCGCTGTTTTGGTTTGATTAGTTGGTGATGAATAATGATGCTTGAAGTTGCATATATATGCAGATGGCGTACGCATAATGTTCATTAAAAGGACATTCAGGGAGTACCATTTCATTTTGCAGAAACGCTTCCCTTCTTGCAGATACCGTTGGCCCCACAATCGACTCGAGTAATATGAATCCAAAGCTATAAACGTCATCGCCTAAGGATTTCATTTGCCTGCAATGATGCAAAATCATACTTAAATCCGATGACTGCTAGTTCACTCAAAATCCATGACTCATCTCCTCATCATGACTCAAATCACATTCATTTTTTGTGAAATTGACCTTCCACTTTGTTGACAGCAAAGTAAATTTTTGTTGAGAAAAAAAGCAGAAGTTGAGAAACCCTTACCATGAATTAAGACCCTCTCCCAATGCCTACAGACCAAGAAAATGAGTTACTTCTGTTAGGATGTGAGCACAACAAAAAGAAACGCAAAAATATCAAATGGCCGACCAACGAATTTACATTCTAGGGAGACATACCACAGAATGATCTTCCTCATCTGCAATTACAAGAGACAGCCCATAGTCACTAAGCTTTGCCATCCGGTGCTCATTCAGAAGTATATTGTTTGCTTTCAACCTATTGTTGAAGAAACCGGGAATAATTCCAGTATGTAGGAAGTGCACAGCCTTGGCAACACCAATTAGAGCCGACAATCTGTCTGCCCATTTGAGAGCCTTTTCTGGACTATTATCTGCTTACCCATTCATATAAAAGTTGAGAATTCTGGTCCATTGATAAATACGACAGGAGTAATAAGCTGGGGTTATGGCCTCCAGGCTCCAACTATTACTATTTCATGATTTCAGCTTACCTGAGAGGTGTGCACGGTAATTCCCATTTGGCACATGTTCGTATACAAGGTAGACTTCATTTGCATTAGATTCATCTCTTGCACTGCTAGTGATGCTGAAACCCAAGAGGCAAACCAAATGTGGGTGACGAAGCTTTGCAAGCAATTCCAACCTCAGTTTAAGATTGCGGACAGTATATTTTTTCGACACAGTCAAGCATCTAATAGCTACTTGGGTCCCATTCTCTAATCTTCCTTTGTGAAGCTGCCAAAAGTGAAATAAGGGGTTTAGGAGGTTTTACTGAAATTGATGATTATGCAACTACTAACAATATAGAGGCAATCAGGCAATGAAAAGAAGCCTTTTGCGATTGTGGTTAGCGTACGATGTTAAACTCTGAAGCACATTTTACGTCTAAGGTAGTACCTTCCCATATGAACCTTGACCCATGAAGGTAGATTTATCGAAGTTTTTTGTAGCTTCCATTAGTTCTTCTGAGCTAAACATCCGACAAACTGGCATACCTTCAGAGCCTATTTTTGCTGCTTGAGAAATATACCCTGGACAAAAGAGGACACCACTCAAAACTACATATGTGAACAAAATTTTAACAAAACCCCATAGAGCAGCTCCAGCGGTGAGCTTTATTCCTTGCCATAGCTGAAATTTGTCTACGTCTCACCAAATAGTAGTACGTAGCCAAATTTGGCTCCATTGGTGAACGAAAGTACTTGCCAACTTTTATCAATGCCATTTTTTGTGCTAAATTTGGCACCAAAGGCGTTGCCAAAATATGCCACACCACTATCATTTCTTTTGATCACACAATAAAAAATGAGTAGTTGCATCAAAGTAGCATCGCACAAATGAAGCAACATTGCTAAAAGAAATGGTAGAATGACTGTAGCCAGCCGTAATTTTGTGGCATTGCCAAAATCGAAAAAACCAGTGAATAGGCTGTTTAGAAAGGATGAAGGGATCAGTGCCAAAGTAGGTTTCGAGATTTGTATCAATGAATTACGCAGAAAGAGGGATCAAAGAGAGCTTTAGACAATCAGTGACCTACTTGCACTGGCTAGTATATCCGATGACAACCCTCTAGCCGAAGTGTCATGCACATCCTTGCGTAGTAAATGTTGCTCTGAGGATCCGCTAGGGCAATACCTTCTGCAAACAAGAAGAAATCCAATACCCAAAACCAACACGACCGCAAAAATTCCTCCAATGACACCCACCAATATTACCACATCCTTCCCTTTGGAGTCTTTCCTCTTCACTTGAACTTCTCCACAGAATGACTCCGGATGCTGATTTCCCACACCAGTTAACAAGCAATTCCCAGCATACTTAACAACTCTCTTATCAGATACATTGCTCAAACAAGAAGGCAACAACCCTTTGAAACTGTTATTGGATATATCGACAAACTGAAGTTGATTGCCACAAGTCAAATGGATGGGAAGTGATCCAACAAACATATTTGATGCCAAATTTAAGTAACTGATGTTGGGTAAAGAGAAAAGTGCAGAAGGAGGTGTTCCTTTTAGAAGATTGAATGAAAGGTCAAGGTATTGAAGATGAACCAACATGCTTTTGTGTCTTGAAGATGGTATTAGACCACTCAAGTGGTTTTCTCTTAAGCTTAAGTAGGTCAAATTTGGCAATGAATCAAACCAATCAGGGAAAGTACCATTCAAGAAATTGCCATCCAAAATAAGGGTTTGAATCTTCACCAACCTTGAAATCTGAGGAGGAATAAAACCAAACAAGTAATTCCCACTCAAATCCAAATACTCAAGTGAATACAATCTATGGATTTTGTCAGGAAGTGGACCCCAGATGCCCAAAGACTCCAAAACGAGAACCCTCAAACTGGTTAACCTTGCCAAAGTGGCTACAAAAGAATCCATAGAGAAGGTTTCTGATAGGGTTTGATTAGGAACTGAAAACCCACCAAATTTGGCTACCTTTTTAGGCTTTTTGTCACCCAGGATTCTGAGCTCAGTGACTAAATTATCTTGGCATGTGATGTTCACTTGCTCATAGGACAAATAGCAAAAATCTATGCTTCTATTGTTCCAAATCTCCAATTGCTTTGGATATTCCAAATGCTTCCTCAGCTGAAGAAGCACTTGGGTTTGAGAGGACTGTAATTGATGGGTACTTTCAATAAACAAAACCCATGACAGGCATAGCAGTAGGAACAAGCTAGACCACCCCATGATATGAAATTTCTTGATATCTGAGACAGAGTAATGGTAAACTTTAAATTTGGGATTTCTGAACTTTTCTTGAAATAACCCAACAGAGATTGAAATCCTACCTTTGGAGCTGAAATGTGCTGCTTTATAATGTTGTGAAAGCAAAAGCAGGTGAAATTTGTGAAACTCAAATGACAAGAACCAAGGGTTTCGTGTAATGGAACAAGTTAAGCAAGACCCACTAAGGAGTCATTGAGTGAGAGAGATTTGCAGTGAAATGTAGGATTTGTGAAGGTGGGATACCTGGAATTCAACGAAATTTAATGCTACCTGCCTACCACATGGTGTTTTTCATTGGAAGATGGTGAGATATGCTGCAATAATGGCATGGGTCTCCTCTGTACGACACTTGAAAGTCCTCTCTCTCTCTCTCTCCCTCCCTCTCTCTCACACGCACACACAGGTATGGGCATTGGGCAGTGAACACTGAGGAGGAGCAAGAATGGAGATAACCAGCATAAAAACAAATGAAGAATCTGTTATTTTGAGTGGTCCCCCAAACAAACCTGCTTAAATAAAGGAGAGTTTCACTTTCACTTGTTCCGTAAATGTGTTTTTAATGGTTCAAATTTTAAAAATACTTTTTTCGAAAAGAAACAATTTTTTCCGGGTATATATAGTCTTTTTAAAATCGGGATCGTTGAATTCAAGGACAAAAGTTGAAGATGAGCAGTAGAGGACTCTCTGCAATTGAGTTGCAAAGAAACCGGATTCTTTTTATTGTTTTGGGAAAGGAAGTGGATCCTGCCTATGTTCAGGACAGTTATTGGAGTTGTTTCATAAATGTGCATTCTGAAAGACTAGTAGAAAAGATACTCCTCATGCATTCTAAAATGCTATGGACACAACATTCAAACACGAAGTCCGTGACAGCCCCCTCCGTGTTAGTATTGTGTCCAAATATTGTGTTTGCAGCATTGTTTCTTAGAAAATGTTAAACTCTTATTTACAGTTACCTCAAGGGCTGCCCAACGGATCATCTGATCCGTCAATCCGAACCGAGCCGAACCATCCGTTGATCCATCCGAGGTATGTACGGATGGGTTGTGGATCCTCAAAATCCAAATCCGCTTTGACCGGATCGGATCTGATCCGTATCCGAACCGGCCGAATCTGATCCGTGGACACCCCCTAGTTTCAAGTTGAGGATTAACTCCGGCACATGTTTTAAGCCACAAAGTTGTCAGTTTGCTGTGCATTTAACAGAACAGTAAACTCAATGGGTACGAAGTACTTGAATGCTTTATTAATCTTTACTTAGTGCAGTAACTGGCGTGGTATAGCTCTTAGACCTAAGCTTGATTTTTGTTAACTTTTTATTCAGAAGTTGTTTATTTGCATATTGGTTCAGAGCCCATAATTAGCACTTCTCTTCTTAGAAGAAGTTGTCCCAGACTTCCTAAGTGAATTTACTTTCCATTCCGATTCTTGTGATCTTGTTCGAACTGCTTAGCATGCCATCTTTTGACAGTGGGTATGGTCTGTGCTTGCATTCATGCTTGCTGGTCTTCTGTTGTACCGGAAACAGTATAATGGTGAGCAAAAAACTTTTGAAATGGTATACAAGCAAGCTCCTAGGGAACTTCTTCTTATTTTGTCTCATTTAAATCCACAACCTTCCCAGTTGAGATATCTCCAGTACATCTCCAGACATAATTTGATGGAGGAAAGGGTTGCTGACCGGTTGTCTGCCAAATTGATCTGGAACTGATCTGCGAAATCCGTAACCGATCCGATCCATCCGTATGTCACCTACGGATGGTTACCGGATCCTAAAAATCCAAATCCGCTCTGACAGGATCGGATCAGATCCGTTCCGTATCCGAACCGACCGAATCCGATCCGTGGACACCCCTGACTCACTTACCTGATAATAGCCCAATCCAAAACTTCGCTTGAAAGTCAACTATTGTTCTGAATACCTGTGGTCCAAATTGGCGGTCGATTTCACCATTCTCATTAAGCTTGAAAAGAACACTGCTTAAAAAAAAGAAAAAGAAAAGAACATTGCTTAGTATGGACCAAACTTTGTTATATATTGATGAATTTGGATAAAAATATGTCTCAGTTTTTTCTTATTTCTTATATAACGATTGTACGATGAACATCGAACAAGCCATCAATACTCTTGAAAATGTGGTGATGATGCATATGAGTTTGCAATTTCATATACTATCAAAGTAGATTAGACACTTATATCGGATACAAATACAATAAAATAGTTTTGATAACTTCGAGTTTCCGGACAACTTGTGCAATTATGACTAATCTTTAAAAGACCAATTTAACGCAGACTAAGCATATATGTATCCCTTCTATGTAATAGTACCTTTTACAAATTATCTATCCATCATTCTCTTTCTACCATATCTCCCCTTCTACCCTATCCCCACGATACTATGTCCCCTAAACCTCATCCCGCTTAGGGTTTACTCCTTCATAAATCTCATATTCAAAATTTCTTAGGTACTATGTGTGACCAGTTCATACAGGACCTTGCTTCAATTTTAATTGAGTTCTCCACTAGTAGTAGTGTCGGGCATGATTCTTGTCCTCCAAACTAGTCGAACTATGCTTAAACAAGGTCGTACAGTCTGAATTTATTTGCTTAGAAAATGTATGGGCAAGGATGGCTAATGGATACCATCAATCAATTACAATTTGCCAAAAAGGGCAAAATGGGTAAGATGGATATGCTTGGAAGTTGTGTTGCTATTTTTCAAAACATGCCAGGCTGTCTCTCTAGCATGAGAAAAAAAAAAAAAAAAATTCCCTGTTTTGGCAACTTTGCTAGTTGGAAACATCTGTTTGGACATTGTGAGTGAAACTTCGGACTTCAAAGGCCCAGGCCTAGGGGATTGGTTTTTTGTAGCACACACTCCCATATTTGCTGTTCAATTCTTCCCTAATCAGTATCAGTGAAAAACATACTCCCATGAATTTTATTTGTTTCATTTATAGTTTTCATTTATAGTGTCGGGAGGGTACCACGTGTTACCTCTTCGGTGCATCTAGGCCTTCCATTTTGGTTTTGGACGATCTGGATTTGGAGAGAGAAAAAAGAGATAGAAAGAGGAGAGAGAGTGTTTTAATCTCGATCGTCCAATACACTTTTAGATGGCCCGGATGCAACGTTTGGGTACCATGTAGGCTTTGTCACGTGGTACCCAAATTTTTTTCCCTCTATCCTGTATTATTGGACCCCTACAAAAAGTCTTGTATTTTTTTAGGTAAAAGATAAAGTATTTCCGTATATGATTTTTTTTGAATTCTTTTGCACTATATTAAAGGTCTCATCAAGTGCTTTAATTTTGTGTAAATAAACACAAAAAAATGATATAAAGAAGTACTTTAATTATTTATTCGAAAAAATTAAACGACTTTCCGCAATGGGCGAGCAATTTGAGATGGATGGAGTAGATTTTTAGAAGTTTCATTTGCAGTTAAATGTGAAAACTTTTTGTTGTCCCACGGTGTGGTCCATTGAAGAAAGTATAATATATTTTGGGTGGTATTTTTGTTTTTCCTTGGCTTTTCCTTGGTCACCTTATTATGGAACTTATGTTCAGAAATGCAATAATAAAACAACAAAAGGATTACTGTAGGAGAGGTAAGAATAATTAACGGTAGATATGAGAGAATAAAGTGATCTAGGAGAAAGGTGAAGAAGAAAGCAGGTGTACACAGAAAAGACCAAGGCAGTGGAGCTCTTAGGCTAGTCCATGGGGGATGCCCAAGTGATCTAGAGAGAATAGGGGATGTCACTAGAGAGAATGTTTTCTCTTCAAAATCAATGGCGGCCTACTTTCTCTATGTAGGATGACACATTGTCAATCAAATCATCTCTGAGAATTGTGAAGGGAATATCTCATATTTATAGGCACCCTGGGCCAATACTTAGGCGTCAGGTGTCTTCTTATAATACGAAGACAAGAGGAAACTTGGCACCTTTTCCGTACACCCCGACCACGCAAGGTGACGTCACGCACCACGAGGCTGACTCTCGCGGTTACTCAGGCGTGCTACTCCACCCTTGCGCGGTGAACCTCTCTTCTTTTGAAGTCACCAAACCACTAAATCCCATTCCATTCCCATATGGGCAAGTTCATAACTTGTTCGGTCGTGCCTGTACCGTAGCCAAGCCTCAGAGGACCCCTCGGGTCCTGCCATAGACTGGAGCAGACACTTGCTGGGCTAAAGGTAAATGACTAGCTCCTCCTCGCGTTCTCGCTCATATCTCTGGGTCGTGCTAATCGTTATGCCTATGGGCTTTTCTCCATGTTCGGATGGCCCATGGCTAAGTGTATATGCCCTCATTGGGTCTCAGTGGGGTGTGCGCTGGTGACACTCATGAGGGCTGATCCTCGCAGCTTTGCCACATGTCGCGGTATCCTTGATTGACACTTGTCACCTTGTGGTTGGAAGGTCAACGTTAACTTTAGTCAACATTCCTCTAAAAGCTGACCTTTCCTACAATCACAAATGCCACTTCGTAATTTATTTTTGTTGTGGTATTTTCTTGTTTTTTCTCAATTACTATTAGACATAATAACACATTTTCTTGTTTATACAAGATGTTATGGTGAAGAAGGAAGAGCAAGATATATAAGTTGAGGGGTCAGGTCTCCCAACCTCCCATGTTCGACTCTTGTTGTCTGTAAAAACTCCTTTTGAGTCATTGGAGATTTTTACGGCCCTTAACTCAGTGTTTGAAATTTATCGAGTTGCACATAAGCTTGCCTATACGGTTATAAATATATACCTCGTTTAAAAGTTTGAACTCGTCCAAGAGGGTGTTAAGATGTCCAGGGAATTAAACCACGTTCATAGTTGACGTTGAAACCTTTCTAGCTTCCTACCAAAATAAATGGAAGTAAGGCCGGCTTAATTTCAAGCAAAGAATTGAGAAGAATCAAAGATGCAAATCTTGCAATCTCTCATTAGTCGGCTAATTAATTGCTCAACTTGCTTAATTCTATGAGTAATTTTGTGGTTTTTGATTGTATATGGGCAGATTACTCCGGTTTGCGGAGTTAAGGCCATGTCTCACGTTATCTACTCCTCACTCCTGTACAATCATTATCTCCAACTAAACTACCAACTTCACTGCTAGCTAATCCTTCTGCGCTACCAATCCCCTCCAACCGGCATCAAACGAACCCAATTGCGCAACGCATCAGATGGCGTCAACCGAATCACTCGATCGGTTGTACACAAAAAAATGATCGGTGGTCAGGTGCAGGTGCATGTTTAGGTGTCACATTCCAAAATTAGTGTCATGTTACTCATATAATCACCATGTCATTATTTTCATTGTCTTTGTTAATCAAGAAAAAGGAAGGGCATCCAGTGAGTAGGCAAGTGAGGCCAGACTGCCAAGTGAACTCCTTTTCCCAAGCATCATACCACACATTTTCAATGCAGAACCATCAACAGTTAGATTCTCCAGATCATATGGACAGTGACCCTTTGCCAACCAGATAGGAGCATAATGTGAGTAATATCTCAGTAAAAGATATTGTTACCTGGTTGTAAGTATTTAAAGTATATTGTGATTGAGGCATATGAAGCACGGACACATGTCTAACAGTCTCACGAATGTGCATGAGACATTTGAGACACGAACACCACAAGATACTCTCCAGACACGTGCGAATGCGCATCCAAATTTCTTTACAATATATTTTTATTCTGACACATGGTAGGACACGTTGTAGACACTCTTGGTACTCATTTAAAAGGACACGTTAAGACTTTAAACTTGGCCCAAATTTTAATTTCCATGGTGGTTTAGTTCTTGAATGCGCAGGTTGAGTTCACACGAAGGTATTTTGGTAGTATTCCTTATGAGGAAAAGAATACCAAAATTACCTTAGTGTGAACTCACCCTTGTATAGTAAACGTTGATTTGTACCTTCATAATGTCAATACTCCTATTATTTATTGTTTTTTATATTAATCTGATATACATATAATTGTTTTGATCTTTTACATGAATTCGTAAAATACATCTATATACAGTAATGAGTAGCGCGTCTGCATGTCCTTGTCATGTCCTGTCCTGTCCATATCTTTGCTTCTTTGTTAGATTATATACAACACGATGTACGGTAACGAGTAGCCTCAACAAACCTCAACCAGAATAGTCTAGTCAGTCAAAACCTTCCGTCTCATAAGGAGGTCAATAATTTTGTCTTTTTCTTTCTCATATTACAGCTGAGATAAAAGAGAATATGGTTGATTCTTTTAGCTTTTGTTGGCTACAAGAAAAGAGTT
The DNA here is from genome assembly GCA_036023075.1 of Gaultheria prostrata. Lineage (NCBI taxonomy): Eukaryota > Viridiplantae > Streptophyta > Magnoliopsida > Ericales > Ericaceae > Gaultheria > Gaultheria prostrata. The sequence goes on from JAXBDA010001281.1 coordinate 26,812, forward strand.
GGGGGAAACTTGCAAAGCTTTTGCTACATGTAAAATTCCCACTTTATGCAAAGGCAAGATGAAACCAAAAGTGAGAAACAGCAAATCCATTACCGTAAAAGAAACTTAAAAGAAGTGGGACCATGTGTTGTGACTTCCATGAGGAATTAATCATAGAGTGGGATTCCTATGAAAATATTGCTATTATCGGATATCAGCATACACATGAAAAAGATAATTGTAAATATATACTACAGTTTAACCTTACAATTTGTAGAACAAAATGTAACTTATTCGCATATATATCAATCTCCAATCATACTAATATTTTGCAGACTTAATAATTTTGAGACGTGTTCTATGAGGTGACCGGTTTCAGATTCTATTTTTAGACTCGAATTTGGACAAAAGTTGAAAGTACGAAGAGATGAAGCAGGAAGAGGAGCTGATACCTAGTTTTTGACCTCAGGACCAATGTTGGTTATAGATGATATTACAGCTGAGATGAAATAACTGGAGAATGAGATATTTTATGAGAGAGGAGTAAAGACATGGCCACATGGGTGATTCTAACTATAACCACCCACTTTCTCTCTACGCCCACATTTCTTGGAGGTTTTGTGTGAGTACAAATCCTGGAATGCATGTGTTTGGGTGTATTGGAAAAAGTTAATGGGTGCTTTTAAGGGATGCAAAGTGTTCATGACAAAATGGACTTTCACATCCAAATGCCCTTGGAAAATGGAATCCCACGTCAAAATGCCCTTTCTTTTTGTTCAAAACTTGACCCACATCTCATGCTCATATCCTTTTCAAATAATAATTCACTCAGCTGGGATATAGAAACACCATATGATATCATTGAAAGATGACTATTTGCATAAACCATCATCAGGACAAGAAAGAAAAATCAAAAGGAGGGATCAATTATGGTTAAAGATTTAACCCAAGAGGTTCGGCTTAGTGGGCATGAGACAACAAGCGAAAAAGCAATTTTTTCAGGTCACAAAGTTGAATCCTATGAAGGCCAAACGTTGAAGGGTTACGCCGTCGTTAACTTCAGAGCCTTGGTATTAGTCCAGGTACACTAAAGCTTACCTAGCAGCAGTTCCTCCTATTTACTTTTTTTTGTGTGTGTGTCTATTTGGCCTATTGTATCAGCTTTTACGGATTCTAACAAGTCATTCTCCTAACATACATCAATTAAAAAATTCACAAAAATTCAAATAGCAGAAATAACTTGATTTTTGTTGGTAGACTAAAGACTAAAAAGTTAGGAGAAACGGCTACCCGTCGTATAGGAATAGGATGACAAAAAAAAAAACATTATGAACAAAGATTTGGAGGTGGAAAGCAAAGGGTAGGTTCTACCGACACTGATTATCCTCCTTGGGTTAAATGACGAGATCATGAGTTGCTATATTCATTACAACAACAGAGCACAATCATTCAAACATGACTTTTGCTACCAAAAAATAAAAAATAAAAATTGCTAGAGAATCAAGAAAATTTATACAGGATTTTGCATAAAAATACAAGTTTATGATGTACGTAGATCATTTATTGTGCTAAATATGGTGTTGATAATTTACTCAAATTGGTGTCAAGCGTTGGGACGGACAGACAACGTGAAGGTCAGGTCTCTATATTTACGTTCCAGCATGTATTTCCTCCGTCCCAATTTGTTGGGCTTGTTTACCTTTTCGCGCGTCTCAAAAAATTATCTATATCTCATAATCTATAATGTTTTTTATGATTTCGAAATCTTTGTTTGATAAAATTAATTGAGATCTATGAAATAAGATCCATATTGAATATAAAAAGTATTATAAATTAAAAGTTATCGAGAATTTTTTGAGCTTTCCAAAAAAGGAAACAAACTTAAGAAATTGGGACGGAGGGAGTAATTTGTGCTGGAAAGATCCGTACTTCCGATTCAGAACAGAGTCGGCTTTGGGTTAAAGCTCGTAAAGCCACCGCTTTAAGGCCCCAAATTTTGATTAACTTTTAGGGACCCCATTTATATAGGTCCATATAGTAATTAGGCCTACATAGAAATTAAAGTTAATTTGTTTAATGATTTTAAGGCCAAATTTAAAATAATGCCCAAGTGAAAGAGCCCAACATGATATAATTTGGCCCCTATTTTGTTACTATTACGAAAAATTAAGGGGGCCTAAGTGTTAAAAAAGAAGTTAAAAGATTATCATTTACTGAGTACTTACTTATTTTCAAGAATATCCTTGCCCTACTGACTACTGGTCTTCTTCTTTTGTTTCATTTTTGTCCTCATTATAGCTGCTCTGCTATTCTTTAATGAAAAAACCCTACAACCTTCTTAACCCACCCCCACCAATCAATACTTTGCCAAATAATGGTTATCAATTTTGGGAACCTATGCTCTAAAATGATTATGAAAGTTTTTTACTATTTCTCAAAGTATTTTTAATTATGCAAAATAAATTGAGGGCCCATTTAAAAAGGTTCACTTTAAGCCTTACAAAACTAAGAGCCGGCCCTGATGTAGAACCTAATTTTTTTCTCTCTCTAGTAAAAGGGAATCTTGGGGAGTTCTAGGTTTTGGTTTTTCTAGCTATTCCTTTGTTATTGTTGTCTCTCTCAAAGGAACATATGGAAAGTTCGGTCAGTTGGCCAGAATTCATCCATCTTACTAGGAGGTTAGAAGTTGGAATCTCTTCACCTGCGTGTAGATGTTATTTTTTATGTATTTGTTGTGTATTTCTCCCCTTAACGAGGTTATTGGTTGGGTTGGTTTTATAATGATTGTGAACTTTGTTTCGAATCTCCCCACGTGCTTGTGAGTGTTTCCAATTAGACAATTCCTATTTATATTCTACTACCGTTTAGAAAAAAATGAGGAGCATATGTGAATGTGATTGGGCTTTCTCATGTTAATAGTAAAACTGTATAGGGCTCGAGTTTGGCCCAGTGGGACGAAGAACGAAGGTCCAATCTCAAAATAGGCAGTAGCAGAACTCGACATGGATTCAAAATGGCTGGACTTGACAAATACGTAAAATAATCATGATAGGACTTGAGACGACCCGACATGGCGCGATGCCTCCCCACATTCTATACGAAATATAGTCTTAATAGGAATTCGAGACAACACGACACAATACAACACGATGTACCCAATTCAAGTTAATGAACTTGAGTAGTCTTAAAACCACATATTTATTTACGACATGTAGAACAATGCTATAGACAGATTTAAAACACAAAGTCTAACGTATATTTATCTCATAAGTTGCGTATATATATATATATATATATTACACGATTTCGAACACACTTAAATTAAAGTATGTGTCCAGATATCTATGTCCGAATAATTTTCCTACCATGAAATCAGGATTGTGATCCTAGTTTCTAGCATGCCCTATTTTTCATTCAAGAACGAAACGACACCTTCATCTCTGCCTAATCGAACAGCCAATAATAATCCGACGGTACTTCCTAAAAAATTTCTCGACTGCACCATAACACACCTCCTGTCCTTCCTCGGGGTGCACATTGACCCGGTAGCTCGCCCAACCCACCCAACCCAGCCTGGTTTTTTTAGGGCTCAGGATAAATATTTAGGGTTCATAGGGTCGGGCTAGGTTGGGATTTTAAGCCCGTTTATTAAATGGGCTGGGTTTGAGAAATTTCTTTGAGGCCCAGCCCGTCCCGATTTAATAATATTTTATTTTAATATTATAGAGATTGATGGAGATTGGAAAGTTTCATCTTTTTTAATAATTTAATTGCACTTTAATTTATAGATCTGTTTTTAATGTTTTTGTAAGTAGTTAGAACTTAAAGTATATTATTACGATTGTGAATTGTAATTGTTATTGTTATGGTTGATTATTTTGTATTTCTGATTCCATATTCTAGAAAGATAAATGAGTTTGTTGGAAGGGCTTGAAAAATTAAATTTTATTTGAGTTAAACTTTGACATATTAAATAAAACCCGATTTGCTTGGAAATACACAAATCTAATTATTATTTAAGATAAGCCCAGCTCGAATACGACCCGATCCTATATACGTGCACCCCTACCCTAAACCCTATTCCACACACCCCCTCCATCTTTCGGCTCCATCATAAATAGTACATACAGAAACCACAACATATAAATATAAATACAGAGAGAGAGAGAGACGTCACACCTTCCAAGTCTCTCCGATACACTCCGCAATGGCTCTGTATCTTCTGTACGAGTCAGCTTCGGGTTACTCTCTGTTTCTGGCCCGCGGCCCCGACGTAATCGGCCAGAACACTGAGTCGGTGCGGGAATCGGTCTCCGATCTCAACCGATTCAGGAAACTCGTGAAGCAAGTTGCTTTTACCCCGTACGAGTCTGCTCTCGATGCTCTTAACCAGTGCAACGCCGTCTCCGAAGGTGATTTTCGTACGCGCTCTCCGTTTGTGTAGTTTATGTATCGTTGTTTCCTAGATTATCGTTTTTTCCCTGCACAGATAAGGTTGATCGTTGGATAAACTCGTAGTGTTGTGTTACATGCAGTGAATGTTTTGTTATATTTGATCTGATTCTAAGGCTCCGTTTGTTTGTTTCGACGTAAAATGTTTTACAACGAAAAATATTTTCCTATGTAAAATAATTTTACGGAAACTGTTTTTTTTTCCTTTTATTTTCTGGTGTTTGGTTGATACTTGAAAAATGTTTTTGAGAACGATACGGCGATACCCAACATAGCGAGAAAAAAATAAAAACAGAGAGAGAGAGAGAGTTCTTGTTGAGTGTGTGATGCAGGTAGGTACTAAATACCCCGTACGAGTCTGCTCTCGATGCTCTTAGCCAGTGCAACGCTATCTCCGAAGGTGATTTTTGTAGTCGCTCTCTGTGCAGTGAATGTTTTGTTATGTTTGATACTTTGATCTGATTCCAAGGCTCCGTTTGTTTGTTGTTTGTTTCGACGTAAAATGTTTTACAACTAAAATATTTTCCATGTAAAATAATTTTGCGGAAACTGTTTTTTGTTCCTTTTATTTTCCGGTGTTTGTTTGATACTTGAAAATTATTTTTGTGACCAAAAAATTGAATTAGTGATATGTAGTAAGAACGTTTTATGCTGGATGAGGTAAAACATTTTACTCTGGAAATTATTTTCCCTGATAATAATCCAACCACACACCGGAAATTGTGTACCTCGAAACAAACGGAGCCTAAGTGGAATTGCCTTGTGTTCAGTGTATTTTATGCATTCTGTTGAGGAAACACGATAAGCAGTTCGAAAAATGGAAATAAGAGAATATAGTGAGGCATGTGCATGGGTAACGAGTGTATAATTTTGCTGTTAGTTTAGAATTATGATCGGATGCTGAGAAAAAGTGGGGAGCAATGTAGCATAAGTATTTGTTTAGATAAGAATCAAACAAAGTAAAGCTTAACAGTTCTTCACCACAATTCTTCCTTGGCTTTTAAGCAGTTAAAAAGGCAGATTTAAGGTTAAAATGAACAATATCGTAGTAACAAAGTCGCGCAGACAAAGAATAAATTAAAACCAGGACTAATAGAAAAGTTTACCCAAAAATAACAAGTTAAAGCCAAGCCCCGCTCCACTTAAGACACCAAGTAACCAACATTGCTTTTATAGTAATAAAAAAAAAAATACACAACCAACTCTTTTGAGCACATTCCTAAGTTCCATCTGTTATTCTGTTGGCTTGTTTGTTTTTGTTCGTCTCCAATAGCTTTGTTAAATATTTTGTGTAACGATTATCATTCCTACGCATGCTGTTTTTACTTGAGCTTTTGTTTTTTGTGGCAGGGCATATGACTGATGAGTTGAGGAACTTTTTGGAGCTAACCCTCCCAAAAGTTAAGAAGGGAAAGAAGCCTAAGTTCAGTTTAGGAGTTGCTGAGCCTAGGATTGGATCACATATTTTAAAAGCGACGAAGATCCCCTGCCAAAGTAACGAGTTTGTTCTTGAGCTTCTTCGTGGTGTGCGTTCGCATTTTGACAACTTGGTTATTCAGGCTACCTTCCTTCTGGATAAGCTTGATAAGAGCATCAATTCCTGCTCCATGAGAGTCAGGTTCGTTAGTAAACAAGTTAACACTTCCACAAGTCTGTTTAGTCTTAGAACCTTCATGGTTCTATAAATTTTTGAAAGCTGAAACTGGTTAACTCTTTACTGCTGTTAACCTTGATTGGGCAACATAATGTGCATTTTTACAAAATACTGAAATATTGATCAGAAATTGGGGCATTTTTATTGAGCACAATCAATTTTTTTTCTGACATATCCCAGTAGGGGTTTTGTTAAACTTGCTATCTGATTTGGCTCTTATTTGCAGAAAATTGTACTCTAGGCATTTCCCTGAATTGGTGAAGATTATCGATGATAACTATTTGTGTGCCAAAGTTGCAAGATTTGTTGATAATAAATCAGAGTTGTCTGAAGAACACATTCCAGGACTGACTGACATATTTGGAGATGAAGGCAAAGCAAAGGAAATCGTAGAGGCTTCAAAATCATCCATGGGTAGGGTTTGTTGGACAATTGCATATCTTTTAATGCGTTTTCACCTCAGAAACTGAACAATTAGGTTAAGCAATACAGAAAACACAATTGTTGGAATTGTTTTTGCTGAAATTTTCTGAAAGCATGCCTTTTTGGGGAACAATTTTAGCTGTTTTATGTTTTCTCCAAACTCCGAAGGAATGGATCCATAAAATCGCTACAGTAAGAAACTTCCTGTAGTTTTTGTGTTTTCTGAATACTTGAAAAGCGTAGACCACTAATGAAAACTAGGAAAACCATACAAATACCAAATGGGACCTAATTTATGGCATCTTCAGAGTCACATTCCATGTTTTACTCACTTAAGGTATATTTATGTTTTCAGGACAGGACTTGTCTCCAATTGACCGGACTAAAGTCAAGCAATTGGCACAGAGGGTGATCGACCTCGCTGAGTACAGGAAGAAGCTCTATGACTATCTGGTGACTAAAATGAGGGACATTGCACCCAATTTGGTTGCATTGATTGGTGAAGAGGTTGGAGCTCGTTTGATTTCTCATGCTGGTAGCCTAACAAAGCTGGCGCAGTGCCCTTCTTCTAAGCTACAGATCCTTGGTTCAGAGAAGGCGTTAAGGTGTCTACTCATTACCTGACATCGTGTTAATTTGCATCGCTTGCGCAAATCAGTTACTCTTTACTTGCAAAAAGCAGTAAATCTTCATATCCTCATTTTAGAAGGTCAAAATAATCAGTAAATGACCATTTTCCGGTCAACCCGTAGCCAAAATACAAAGTTGAGAGCTAATTGTGATGTCATCCACTCACAGCAGCTGTTTAAGTGTGCTTAGTTCTGTTGACACCATATGTTTTTTTCTTCTATTTTTGTAGTGTCTATTCGGAGTTTAATACTCAAGTCATTTAGTACTATTTTGACTTTAGGGCGTTGAAGACCGAGGGGAAGACACCAAAATATGGTCACATATTCCGTTCTTCTTTTATTGGACGGGCATCTGCTCGAAACAAAGGCCGAATGGCTCGTTATCTTGCATGCAAGTGCTCTATGGCATCTCGCATTGACTGTTTCTCAGGTAAGCCTTTTCGTTTACGACAAAGAATGCAGTGTTAATGATTTCTTATCTTGTGTTCGCTGGATTTAATTTCGGATTTTGCTTTGAATGCAGAGGAGAGTACCACTTCTGTTGGGGACAAGCTCCGTGAACAAGTTGAGGCACGACTTGACTTCTATGAAAAGGAGGTTGCTTCTCGGGCAAACAATGATATGATGAAAGCTGCTCTTGAAAATGTTCATATTTACTTCGATTAGAAGTTAGCTATTTTGCCCCATGAACATGACTCAGTAATTCAAGTAGTAGTTGTGCAGTTACATATTTGGCCCCCATGAACATGATTCAAATATTCTGAAACGAATCCCAGTTGATCGAGGCATATGAAGCACGGACACATGTTTAACAGTCTCACAAATGAGACACAGACAGCCCAAGATACTCTCCAAACCCGTGCGGATGCGCCGTAATGCGTATCCAAATTTCTATTATAATTTTTAATTTTGACACATTGTAAGGCACGCTGCAGAGTACACTCTTGGTACTCATGGATATACTATTAAGAGTTTAAAGGCAAAGTTAAAACTTGTCCCCAATGTTAATTTCCATGGTGGTTTACTTCTTAAACACACTTAGGGTGAGTTCATGTATTTTGGTATTCTTTGTGAGTAGAAGAATACCAAAATTACCTTAGCGTGAACTCACCCTTGTATAGTGAACACTGATTTGTATTTTCATAATGTTAATACTCCTATTTTTTTTTGTATTTATCTTAATTTGATATACGTAATAGTTTTGATCTTTTACATGAATTCGTAAAATACATCTGTATGCAAAAACATGTTTTCCATTTGATTTGTCTGTGTCTTGATTATTGAAGAAATAGTGTGTCTGCATATCCTTGCATATTTGTGCTTCTTTGCTAAATATCATAAAACACGATGTATGGTAATGAGTAGCCTCAATCAGGTTAGTCTAGTCCATCAAAACCTTCCATCTCATAAGGAGGTCAATAATTTAGTCTTTTCTCTCTCATATTACAGCTGAGATAAAAGAGAATATGGTTGATTCTAAGTTTTTGTTGGCTACAAGAAAAGAGTTGGGGCCTTGGGGGTAACCTTAGCTTTTGCTCCATGTAAAAGTCCAACTTTATACAAAGCCAAGATGAAACCAAAAGTGAGAAACAGCAAATCCATTACCATAAACAAACTTAAAAAAGTGGGACCATGCGTTGTGACTTCTCAGAGGAATATGAATATGTTGTTATGAATCAGCTCCCCTCCCTATCCCATCCCTTCGGATCCTATTTTCATCCTCGAATTCATGCATCTCACTAAGAGGCCAGGATTTAGAATCTCTCCATCTGCGTATGAGTACGTGCTATTTTTCTTATATTTGTTTTGTTATTTCTCCGGTAGGTGTTATGGTGATTGTGAACATTGTTTCGAATCTCCCTATCTGCGTACGAGTGTTTCCTATTTGATAATTTATATTTGTATTCTCCTGCCCCTTTGGAAAGGAGGAGGAACATATGTGATATGACTTTCTCATGCTAACAATAAAACTGAATAGGGCTCGAGTTTGGTCCAGTGGAACAAAGAACGAAGGCCCAATCCCAAAATAATCAGTATAACCAAAGGCATGATGTTACGACAAGCCAACCCAATACGAACTCGATCGGGCTTGTTCGTTTGGGTTTTCGGAACCGGGTTTTGAAAATCCTCCCTTTTTTGGTTTCCCCAATAGATTTTCTGTCTTTTTTTTTGAAGGATTTTGAGAACCAGTTCTCAAAAACCCATTTGGGTTTTCAACAAGGGTCTTTTAAGGGTTTTGAGAACCGGTTCTCAAAAACCCTTCCAAACAAGGTGGAAATGGATTCAAAATGGCAATTTATGATAGGAATTGAGACGACCCGACATGGTATTGCGCAATGCCTCTCCACATTTTATACGAAAAATTGAAAAATAATCTTAATAGGAATCCGAGACAACACTACACGGTATGACGATACGGCACGATGCCACCCCGATTCAAGTTGATCTCTTTTGTTTTTTATGAGTAGTCTGAACACCGAAACCTGGATGATAGTAGACCCAAATGAACGGGCTTCTCCCAAGATAGTCAAATGGATTACACGGCCCAAGTCCAGTTCTAATGCCAGAGCCACATCTTACATGCAAAAACCAAGCATGCCAATTTATTGAGGCCAATTAAAAAAAAAAATCGTGAAATCTTTTTTTTTTTTTTTGAAAGTTGTAATACCAGTTCCCACTATCTTTATAAATTGGATTCTGCCGTTCAAAATAATACCAACCGGAGAGTCCCCTATATCTTTGGTGACAACATTGGCCTCCACGAAGTGAAAAAAGTAATTACAAAGATTTCAATTAACTAAAGTAACACTTTTCACGTGACATTACATAATCTCTTATATGTAAATGGACAAATAGTCAAGTTTCATTTCCCATTAATCAAGTGAAACTATTGAAACTTGCGTGAGACCACATATTTATTTACGACACGGAGAGCAATGCTACAGACACAGATTGAAGACATAAAATTTGATATATATATATATATATATATATATATGTATCTCACCAGTTGTGCATGAGATCCGTATATATTGGACGATTTGGAACACATTTAAATTAAAATATGTGTTCAAATATCTATGTCCGAATCATTTTCCTACCATGAAATCAGGATTGTAATCCCAGTCTCCAGTATGCCCTATTTTTCATTCAAGAACTCAGAGAACGAAACGACGCCGTCGTCTCTGCCTATGGGAGGACACTGGACAGTAAGCATTTTGCAAAGATTCTAATCGAACAGCCAATAATAATCCGACGGTACTTCCCAAGAAAGTCCTCGACTGCACCAAATCACTACCCCGCCCTCCCTCAACAAAACTGAAAACCCTAAACCCTAATCCACACACTCCCCTCCTCCTCCTCTCTCTCTCTCTCTCTCTCTCTCTCTCTCTACCGCGGCTCTATCATAAATACACACTGAAACCACAAAATATACATTTAGAGAGAGAAAGAAAGGAGAGAGAGAGAAACATCATCTTCCGACTCTCTCCGATACACTCCGCAATGGCGCTGTATCTTCTGTACGAGTCAGCTTCGGGTTACTCTCTGTTTCTCGCCCACGGCCTCGACGAAATCGGCCAGAACACTGAGTCAGTGCAGAAATCGGTCTCCGATCTCAACCGATTCGGGAAAGTCGTGAAGCTAGTTGCTTTTACCCCGTACGAGACTGCTCTCGATGCTCTTAACCAGTGCAACGCTGTCTCCGAAGGTGATTTTTTGTAGTCGCTCTCTGTTTGTGTAGTGTATATATCGTTGTTTCCTAGATTATCGTTTTTTCCCTGCATAGATGTGGTTGATCGTTGGATAAACTCGTAGTTTTGTGTTACATGCAGTGAATGTTTTGTTATCTTTGATCTGATTCCAAGTGGAATTGCTTTGTGTTCAGTGGATTTATGCATTCTGTTGAGGAAACACGATAAGCTGTTCGAAAAATGGGAGATAAAAGAATACAGTGAGGCATGTGCACTGCTGACGAGTGTATTTTGTTGTTGTTAGGGATGCTGAGAAAAAGTGGGGAGCAATGTGGCATAAGTATTTGTTTAGATTTGGTTGTAGTTTGGGACCTCAGAGAACTGAAGTTTTGGAGTAACTACTAGCTGTTTTAGGCGAGTTGCAAATTTTGATGTTTTCAAGCATTTGGAAGATCTTGTATTTTTTTTGTTATAAAAGTAATGTTGGTTACTTGGCGTCTTTAACTTGAAATGTTATTTTTGGATAAGCTTTTCTATTACACTCGGTTTTAATTTAGTCTTTGTTCTGAGTGATTTTTCTACTACGATAGTGTAACCTTAAATCTGCCTTTTCATTGCTTAAAAGCCAAGGAAGAACTGTGGTGAAGAACTGTTAAGCTTTATTTTGTTTGTTTCTTAGCTGAATTGAGTGTTTAATAAACTTTGTTCAAGCTTTGTCTCCAACTAGAAAAGCTGTCTTGTGTCCACTAGCGTTTCAGTACAGGAGTTTACTGGAGTATGAATTGTCTCATTGTCTGTAAGATGGTATGGGTGGAAAATGATTATCATAGTTTTATATGTTGCTAAGGTGTAGCAGGGGGTAAAAACATGGAAATGAAAACTTATTACCCCTTGGTGTTGCGAAACAATTGCATCAAACCAATTGAGGGATGATTTTTCTTTTTTAAGCTCCACATTTTGGATAATGAAAGCATAAATGGCCAAATTCTGGCTTTGGGTGTCCTGGATATTGACGTTAGGGTTTCATCCAAAAATGGAAGAGGTATCCGTTGCTTGAATTAACATGGCAGATTTTGAGTTCACTCTTTTGAGCACATTCCTAAGTTCCATCTGTTATTATGTTGGCTTGTTTGCCTTTGTTTGTCTCTAGTAACTTTGTTACATATTTTGCGTAACGATTAGCATTCCTTCGTATGCTGTTTGACTTGAACTTTTGTTTTTGGTGGCAGGGCATATGACTGATGAGTTGAGGAACTTTTTGGAGCTAACCCTCCCAAAAGTTAAGGAGGGAAAGAAGCCTAAGTTCAGTTTAGGAGTTGCTGAGCCTAAGATTGGATCCCATATTTTAGAAGAGACGAAGATCCCCTGCCAAAGTAACGAGTTTGTTCTTGAGCTTCTTCGTGGTGTGCGTTTGCATTTTGATAGGTTCATTCAGAACCTGAAGGTTCGCATTTAGATTTTCTCGTTGCTTATCTCCCTTTCAAGTTCCAATGCTGTTCCTATTATGATCTTCGTTCTTCGAGCCCTCATTATCTGTATGACTACGTTCTTGAAATATTGTAGCCTGGTGATTTGGAGAAAGCCCAACTTGGTCTAGGACACAGTTACAGCCGGGCAAAGGTCAAGTTCAATGTAAACCGTGTTGACAACATGGTTATTCAGGCTATCTTCCTTCTCGATACGCTTGATAAGGACATCAATTCCTTCTCCATGAGAGTCAGGTTTGTTGGTAAACAAGTTAACACTTTGACAGGTCTGTTTAGTCTTGGAACCTTCATGGTTCTATAAATTTTTGAAACCTGAAACTCGTTTACTCTTTATTGCTGTTAACCTAATGAGCATTTTTACAAAATACTGAAATATTGATTAGAAATTAGGGCATTTGTATTGAGCACAATCAAATTATTTTCTCACATATCCCAGTAGGGGTTTTGTTGAACTTGTTATCTGATTTGGCTCTTATTTGCAGAGAATGGTACTCTTGGCATTTCCCTGAATTGGTGAAGATTATCAATGATAACTTTTTGTATGCCAAAGTTGCAAAATTTGTTGATAATAAATCAGAGTTGTCTGAAGAACACATTCCAGGACTGACTGACATAGTTGGAGATGAAGATAAAGCAAAGGAAATCTTAGAGGCTTCAAAATCATCCATGGGTAGGGTTTGTTGGCCCATTGCATATCTTTTTAACGCATCGTTTTCACCTCAGAAACTGAACAATTAGGTTGAGCAATACAGAAAACACAATATTTGGAATTCTTTTTGGTAAAATTTTCTGAAAGCAGGTCATTTTTTGGGAACAGTTTTATCTGTTTTATGTTTTATCCAAACTCAAAAGGAATGGATACATAAAAACGCTACAGTTAGAAAGTCACTGTTGTTTTTGTGTTTTCTAAATTCATTAAAAGCGTAGACCACTAATCAAAACTACAACAACCATACAATAGCAAATGGGCCCCAAGTTATTGCATCTTCAGAGTCACATCCCATGTTTTACTCACGTAAGGTGTATTTATGTTTTCAGGACAGGACTTGTCTCCAATTGACCTGATTAATGTCAAGCAATTTGCTCAGAGGGTGATGAACCTTGTTGAGTACAGGAGGAAGCTCTATGACTATCTGGTGACTAAAATGAATGACATTGCACCCAATTTGGCTGCATTGATTGGTGAAGTGGTTGGAGCTCGTTTGATTTCTCATGCTGGTAGCCTAACCAATCTGGCAAAGTGCCCTTCTTCTACCCTACAGATCCTTGGTGCAGAGAAGGCCCTCTTCAGGTGTTTACTCATTACCTGACATCATGTTAATTTGCATTGCATGCAAAAATCAGTTACTCTTCGCATATCCTCATTTTAAAAGGTCAAATTAATCAGTAAATGACCATGTTCCGGTCATCCTTCAGCCAAAATACGAAGTTGAGAGCCAATTGTGATGTCATCCACTTACAGCAGCTGTTTATGTGTGCTTAGTTCTGTTGACACCAGATCTTCTTTTCGTCTATTTTGTAGTGTCTATTTGGAGTTTAATACTCAAGTCATTTGCTGTTTTGACTTTAGGGCGTTGAAGACCCGGGGTAACACACCAAAATATGGTCTCATATTCCATTCTTCTTTTATTGGACGTGCATCTGCTCGAAACAAAGGCCGAATGGCTCGTTATCTTGCAAACAAGTGCTCTATTGCATCTCGCATCGACTGTTTCTTAGGTAAGCCTTTTCGTTTATGACAAAGAATGCAGTGCTAATGATTTCTTATCTTGTGTTGGCTGGATTTAATTTCGGATTTTGCTTTGAATGCAGAGAAGAGTACCACTTCTTTTGGGGACAAACTCCGTGAACAAGTTGAGGAACGACTTGACTTCTATGACAAGGGGGTCGCTCCTCGGAAAAACATTGATATGATGAAAGCTGCTCTTGAAAATAATGAAAATAAAGGTCGGTAAAGAGCATGTGATTGTAGCTCGTCTCCACTCTAAATTCAAATATACGAGTGATTGGCTGCAGAATTATAGTATTAACTGTGTGGGTCTATGCACTATTGAGAGCTGTGTGCTAGATGAGTAGTCTCTAGTGCACTCAAGAAAATGTGCTCCTGAGGTGCGGGTGAATTACTCGAGAGCAAGACTTGGTGAGAGCCAAGGTGGTCTACAACAGGCAGGAAAGAGTCTCGTTATTGGGGGAGGGGAGAAGACCACCTCTTTCTAGAAGGTTTGGACCACCAATTTCATCATAGGATCGGGCCTGAGGAGAAAATTTTGGGTGCCGAGCGCCAAATTCAGCCATCCAAAAGTGTTTTGGACAGCCCAAATTTTAAAGAGTGAAATAGGAGGGAGGGAGGGGCGGGCGGGAGGGAGGGAGAAATCTGGGCTGTTTTGGATGGCCGAGATGTGCGACGGGTACGTTCACGTGGTACCCGTCTGGCTCCCAAGGTTTTCTCCGGCCCGAGGGATAGGCGACGGGTACCGTCACATGGTACCCGTCCGGCGCCCAAGTTTTTCTCCGGCCCGAGGGATAGGTGGCTGCCTACTTCAGATCTGCCACCTGCAGGGGTTATTTTTGGCTGGCAGATACTTGGGCTTTAGAGACTTCAACTGCTGACCGAAGTATACCTTGAGTCTTTTTGTTATAACTTCTTGATGTCTTCGTTTGGTGTGCTCTCCCCCCTCTTCTGACCAATAAATATATAGGCCACCCGAGTGGCACTGGATGAGCCTTATTTTGGAATCCTGGAATCATAGGCTATGGGTTCGTTATAACTTCTTGATGTCTTCGTTTGGTGTGCTCTCTCCCCTCTTCTGACCAATAAATATATAGGCCACCCGAGTGGCACTGGATGAGCCTTATATTGGAATCCTGGAATCATAGGCTATGGGTGGCACTGGATGAGCCTGATTTTGGAATCCTGGAATCATAGGCTCATAGCCACTTGGATGTTGGACCCATGTACCTAGTGAATATATGACGTACAAAGAGCCATTCATATACGAGCATATTTATGCTTTCCTGTGTCGTTTAAGTTGAATATTTGACCATTACTCCTGAGTTTCTTACTTGATTGTGGATTTGTTCAACAACATTCTACTGCAAACAGGGCAATGTTGTTATCATTAAATTGTCCATATATTTTGTTTGGTTTCCTTTGTCCTTTCTCCCACCATTATGCTGTTCAAGTCGTAGTTTATAGAGATTGCAGGTTCGGCTACTTTTGTCCCCACCAAGGGATACTGCTGAGGGGCTTGGGTCCCGTTCTCTCAATACAGAGACTCAACTTCGAGTCTCGATTGTTTTATCAAAAGTGAACCACAATAGCATTTCTATCACACATTTGTGTTTTAGTTCCTGCTGACCAAATTTTTCTCATGAGTTGAGTAATGAACTCCATTTTTATGGCATTTCTTTGTACCTCATTCTGGCTTTTAATGCTGTTTCCAGATACTGAAATGGAAGTGGAAAAAGCAACTACTGACGCATCAGTAAAGAAAAGCAAGAAAAAGAAGTCTAAAGTAGAAGCTGCGGAAGATGGTGATGTAATGGAAGAGGATAAGCCAAGTGCTGTTACTAATGGGGATGCTCCTGAGGAGCCTAAAAGCCCAAAGAAGAAGAAGAAGGAGAAACGAAGAATGGAACAGGAATCAGAGCCGGAACAGGATCAAGCGGCTGAGAATGGGAATGGTGTGAATGGGTTCAATGCAGATGGGGGATCGGTGAAGAAGAAGAAAAAGAAGAGTAAGGATGAAGATAGAGAGGATCTTCCAGCTGCTAGTGAAGGAAAGAAGAAAAAGAAGAAGTCCAGAAGCACAGATGAGGACTGAGCGAATTTTCGCAACATGTGATTGGGTTAACTTCAGGTTGATGTGGATCGGTTTTTCCTGCTTTCTGTGGTGCTTTGACGTTTATTAGTAGCGCCAGAAAAAGTTCATACCTGTGTGTTCAATTTTCTTGTAGCAAATTTTGTTCAAGATTGGGTTTCCAAGAACTAATTATGTTTTACTTATTTCCATCTTTATTGTGGTTCGACTTTAGCAAATTGCATGAACAGATAAGAGTGGTAGTGCATTTGCGAGATGTGTGTAGCCACTGAAATGCTGCATCTTGGATTAGTTCGGAAGCATTTGAAGGAATACACATACGGGCTCCTACAACATCCAGTACCCATCGCCTATCCCTCGGGCCGGAGAAAACCGTGGGAGCCAGACGGGAACCACGTGAACGTACCCGTCGCGCATCTTGGCCATCCAAAACAGCCCAGATTTCTCCCTCCTTCCTGCCCCTCCCTCCCTCCTATCAGAAACTATAAGGAATCATAGATGAAATAGCTATGCTTCATGCACCTTTAGCTCAACAATCTCGACAATCCCACCAAATTTGCGGTCCCTCAAAAAAGGTAAAACGCGTTATGAAAGAGCTCAACATTCATAACACTCAGCATCCCAGAACCTCTGCACTACTTGGCTTAAACTGAGCAAGCAAGTTCTATCTTGCAACACACCTCTAGACGAGCACTTTGATGTTTCCAGAAAACCGATTGAAAACCCCTGTTTTTAGGGATCGTCCCATGTGCAAAGCATCATGTGGTTCGGGAATCCAACCATCCATTGCGAAAATGCACGGCTTGATTTAATCCAAGCAATGGAACGTTAGGATTTACATGGGATACAGATTAAATCCGAGCCGTGCATTTTCACAATGGACGGACAGATGCCCTGTACCACGGTGCCGTGCACATGGTGCATGGCAGGAACTCCAATCCCTGTTTTCAGGCGCCCTACATTCAACCGATTGTTGTTACATTGTTACATTTCAATGATGCTTTCCAAGGACAGCCAGGAAACCGTCCTAAACCCCTTTTTTCGGCTCTACGTTCAACCAGTAGTTGTTACATTATAATGATGCTTTCAAGGACAGCCATGAGCCATTCCAGATTGCAGTTTCCAACTTTCTCCAGTCTTAGGACCGGTGGCGGTGATGACATTGATGCATTTCCCTGTCCCCATGTATATCCCAGGTTAGCATACGAGCTATGCTGGCCTTTTCACTCCCTTCCAATTAATTTCGCGTTGGATATCCACAAGGTAAATCACCTCCTACATGGCTTGAAGTGATAATTTTGGAATTCTGAGCCAAATGTTATGGACTCTTCCTCGAGCTTCTTCTTCAATCTCCTCCAAGTTCTCAACATATCCGACTGAATCAAACCCCGGTATAGAGTTTCGAAAGTGACTGTTTGCGGAAGCAAACCCCTCTCTATCATCTCTACGAAAAATTGGCAAGCTTCTTTCCACTTCTTTTTCTCACATAACGCGTGAATCAGCAACGTATACGAATCCAAATCCGGCCCACCGCCACTAGCCTTCATATCGTTCCAAATCTCCGTCACAATCTCCATTCGATCCAACTTCACAAACATCCCCACCAATATACTGTATGTGTGGGCACTGGGCAACTGTGGCGACTCTTCTCTCATCTTCCGATACAAATTCAAAGCCCTATCCGCGTCTTTCCTTCCCCTATACTCCTTAAAGAAACAATTATAAGTCGCAGCCGTAGGACAAACACCACTACGCGCCATCTCATCAACCAACTCCTCAGCATCTTCAATTCTCCCACACGAACAAAGGCATTTGACAACCGACGTATAAGTCGCTACCGTAGGACATATCCCTTTACCTTTCATCATCTCCAATTTATCAAGGCACAAGTCGGGCTTATGCGCCCGACTGTAAACATGAAGCACGATCGAGTAACTCGTGACATCAGGCTCTATCCCTCTCTCGCGCATTTCATCAAACACCTTCTCCGCGTCCCTTATAGTCCTCTCAAACCTCTCCTCCGGATGCAAACTCGACTTCCTGCAAATCCCATTCAACAGCACGTTGTAAGTTACCACATTTGGCTCAATCCCCTCATTCACCATCTCTCTAAAAAACCTCTCCCCCATTTTCGCCCTGTTTACCTTACACCACCCATACACCAAAACAGTGTACATTTTCACATCAGGCTCAAACCTAGACTTCCTCTTGTTAAACACCTCCGTCGCGACTTTCACGTACCCGTACTTACATAGCGTATCGAGAAGGAAACAGAAATCGTCGCGGCTCGTTTCCCTCTCGATAAAACACTCCATATCATCGAACGCACGAATCGCCTGGCGAGTCAACCCGGCAGAGATCAACCTGCGGGTCAAAACAGCAAACGTCGCGAAACTCGGTTTGGCATTGAGGTTATCCATTTCTATTACTAACTGCCAGGCGACGTCGAACTGGCGGACTTTACCGAGGATGTCGATCATGAGGTGGTACGCGGCGTGGTCGTGGCGGTGATTGGGCTGGGATTTGGTCCAGTGGAAGAAGGAGAGGGCGATTTTGGAGACGTTTTGGAGGCGGATTAGGGTTTGGTGGATTAGGAAAGGGGAGAGGTGGATGCCGGTGAGTTGTAGAGGGGATTCGGTGGGGTGGTAAGGGTTGTGGTGGTGGAGGAGGAGGTGGGAGATTTGGTCGGCGTCTGGGGAGGGTTGGAGGGATGGGAGGAGGGTGGGTTTGGTGGTGGTTTGTAAGAAGTCAAATTGGTGGTCGGCGGTGGAATCGGAGGTGAAAGAGAAGCGGCGGAGTTTAGAGAGAGAGAGGAGGTGGAGGGAAGTGGTTGTAGAGCGAGAGAGGGAGAGGATTCGTGACATGGACGACGACATTGAAGGGCAGAGACGACGATGATTGTTCAGCTCTCTTTGCAAGTATTTTTGGAGCCAAATTGTTTTCATTTGTGTCATCTTTTTTTAAATATTAAATATTCCGAAAATTACTGTGAAAGACAAAAAAAAATATAAAAGAATCTGAACCATTGAATTTTTTTTTGCGGTTATTTTTTAAGTACCTTTTCGTGATACTTAACAGCTTTTTCGTCTTTTATGGTAATAAACCAAATGATTTCAGTAGACACATCGATCAAATATGTGATTAGAATTAGCCCAAAATTGTCTTATCTATACAAACTCCCCTTTTTGAAAAATAGAATAAACAACAAAAGCTGTCAACTCTTAATTTTTTACCTAAAAATAGTATTCCTTCTGTTCCAAAATAAATGTTCCCTTTGGGACTACGTGCTATTTTCAACGGTTTATATATTTTAATTTATAATAGTTTTTTTTTTAAATTTTTGTATAATAGAATTAATTAAGATCTATCAAACAAGATTTATTATGCATATTTAATAGTTTTATGATTTTTAAAATTTTGTATAATAGAATTAATTAAGATCTATCAAACAAGATTCATTTGTATACTAGATTACTAAGTGTCCCCATGGCACTGGACGTAGTTGCATTCCTTTTTGGGTTGTAGGATTTTAGCATTACTAGCTTAGGACTGGGCCAAATTTATTGTAGGTGTTCCTATGATTTTTAGACTAGGTTTTTTTTCCTTTTGGGCTGTGAATTGTTGGGCCTAGATGCTTCGGTTTTGGGCTGTGACTTGTTAGGCCTAGATGTTTTCCCAACTTGGCTTTCTAGGGTCCCCAAATGGATATTCACGTCCTTATCCTTCAAAGTATAAACATTAATCTCTCTATATACATTCATTAAAAGTACCTAAACCCATAGCATCACTGTCTGATTTGAATATTCTAAACTCCCCACCAACCATGGTGTATAAATCAATGGAAAGAAATCTTTCCACCTGACAAACCATACAACAAACTTTAATTACGGACATTTCATCAATGTGACAATAGTCAAAATAGGCTACACAACCCCCTGAATATAGTTTTGAAGCCTCATATCTTAACATACCCACATAGAACATCCTTATGATAAAGTGTCCAGATGCATCATCTGTTGAAAGGTGCAACGGAAAAAGCAAAATATTATACTCATAACCAAGATTAAATAGGGCATACATATTTCTTTAACCATTACTATACATACAAAGAAGATTCAACATGAATAAACAAAGGAAATGAAAAAAGGAAAAAATAAAACAAAATACATATTCATGGGTTTATGGGAAAAGTGGACAAAGAATGGAAGGGTATCAAAGGATTGAAAACAAATGAATGTGGTCGTCCATGTGTGCATGTGGACATCTGTGTAAAACGTGTGGAGAATGTTCGTATAAAGGAAAAACTTTTACCGTAGCTTGGAGGCCCACCATCCGCCTCCCTCAAACATCACGCCATTATGAGATTTCTTCCCAAATCCTACTGTATTTGCTTCAATTGAAAACGTGGATCAAGGAATTCGGATTTTCAGTAAATCGTTAGAAAGCCCCCAGACTCTCTCTTAAACTCTGCCTCTCAATTTAGAACCCCAAATTGATTTTGAGGGAAATGGGATTAGGATTAATGACATAGATGATGATGTCACGTGGGACCCGGTTGGTATTTGGCCAGAAACAGCTAGGTATTAGAGCATCTCCACCCCTTACCCAAATTTTTACCCAAATTTAAGTAAAAATTTGAGTAAAAGCTTGATTTGGTATGGAACACTCCAATGGGCAAAATAAAATCTAGGCATAAATTTGAGTAAAAGCCTAATTAATGGCATTGTTGTAAATTTGAGGGTGAGAAAATGGCCTTCAAAATTTGATGTTGGATTTGGGTTTCACTAAATTTGATGAAGAATTTGAGTAATATCAAATTTGGTGAAGGATTTGGTGAAGGAGTGGAGTGGGATTTTTGGTGATTTTTACTCAAATTTGAGTTTAATGTAGGATTTGGGTAAGGAGTGGAGATGCTCTTACATCCACGTAGGCTTGGGTGGGCCTCAGGTGGGACCATCAAACAGTAGTTTAATTGACGGAAATTGACGATGAGGTGAAATTTATGACTTTTAAGAACGTCCAAGTGTTTATTTGAAAAAAATGAAAAGGTCAGGTGTTTACTTGTGATTTTGGAAAAATGTCAGGTGATTTTTTGAAATTTTCTGGACAAAACCCCCCAAAAACCTTCCGATCATCGGACGTATAGAACAGAAGTTCGACTACCCTCCCATCGGTGCCCGTGAAACCCATCAATGACGGCCTTCTGTAGATCCCCTGCTTCTTCCGTTTTCCGCACATGCCGCCGTCGCATCTCCACTACCACCAACAAAATCCCCCTTCTCTGGCCTAATACTACCACAAACCCCACCACCGGCTCCGATTCAATACCCAACGACTCACCAATCGCACTCCAACTACTCTCCTGGGGCCGCGGTGCCTCGGGCCAACTCGGCGGCGGCACCGAGGAGATCCGCCTCTACCCGGCCCCACTCGCCTCCCTCCTCCTCCCTCCCTCTTTCCGCCTTTCCAATCCTACCCCTGGCCGCCTCACCCATTACAACAGCAGTTCTCATTCTTCTGATTGGTCTGGTGGAGGTGGTGGTGGTGATGTTGGGGTGGAGGTGGGGATCTCCTGTGGCCTGTTCCACTCGGCATTGCTGGTGGATGGGAAGGTCTGGATTTGGGGTAAAGGAGACGGCGGCCGCCTCGGTTTTGGACATGAGAATTCCCTTTTCGTCCCAACTTTGAACCCTAATTTGGATTGTGTTAGAAGCTTGGCTCTTGGTGGACTTCATTCCGTTGCCCTCAACTCTATTGGCCAAGTCTTTACCTGGTAATTAATTCAAATTTTAACAGATTAGTGCTTCTCCGGCCCTTTGCCTATAATTTTACTCAAATTTGAGTGAAGCTTTTTGAGGAAAAGCTTCATTTGATATGAAGCTCTCCAATGGACAACACAAATATACGCATAAATTTGAGTTTGAGTAAAAGCTTCATTAATGGTATAGTTGAAAATTTGAGAGGCACAAAATAGTCTTCCAAAATTTGGGTCAGCATTTTAGCCCGAGTAAATAGTTGAGTGAGAACTCACCTTGATATGAGTTTAAGAAGTTTGAGTCAAGGGGTGGAGTTGATTTTGAGGTGTTTTAGTCAAATTTTGTGTTGAAATGAATAAGAAGTGAGGGCTGAAGATGCTATTAATCTATACATCAGCGCAATATTGTCCTATGCATTGATTTACGTTCACATACAACAAAGATTGGTTTAGCTATTACTACAAGAAAGATTATCTGCTACGAGGCGTCTTTGATTTTTGGGGTTGTGGTGGCCCTCTACGACACCCTGGGCTCGTCATTACTTGTGAAGTGGGTACATGTTTTATGATACCATTGACACCTGAACCGTTTGCAACTTGTGTGAATGTTAATGGATTATTAGTAATCATAGCGTGTCAAATCAATTTTGCAGAGGGTATTATCACAAATCTACTCAAAAGTACGCAGGTAGCAAGACTGGAACGCGTATAATGATAATTTTTTTTTGCAATTATGTCTTACTACCATTGATTTTATTTTGTGTTGACTTGTTAGAACCTTCATGGCTTCATTATGTGATGACTAAGCTGTTTCCTTAATGTGAATGACTTTTATTTATGTAACATGGGTTTTTTTTATGATTAATTATGAAGTTTTCAGGGGTTACGGAGGTTTCGGTGCTCTTGGACATTCTGTATACCATAGAGAATTGTCTCCTCGATTGGTGAAAGGCTCATGGGACGCAGAAGTACGACACATTGCAACAAGTGGGACACATACTGCCGCCATCACTGAATCAGGTTTGATGGTTATTTCTTCTGTTTTCCCCCTTGTCTGTGTAATTTACAATTACTGCTCTTTGGTTCTTCTATTGTTTCACTTTTGTTAGGATTAGCTTTAGTTTTCGGTATTTACGTAATGGCTTGGGGTTGTTTTAAGATGGTGCAAAAGCATACAGAGAGAGTTGAATGAAAGATCTCCTATATCAATATTATCACACTGTGAGAGACAAGAAGCTATTGTAAAAGCTTAAGTGGTGTGCGAATGGTTGAATTATCTTTGTCACATAATGCATAAATAGGCAGAAGAATGAGAACTACGACAACATGGAACCTTTCCCCACCTCCTCTGTGTGGATTCTGTATATATTGGACACATGTGGTGATCAACTCGAACATTGACTGCGTCACATGATTCGGTGTTAGATAGGTTTACGTGGCTTCTAACCTTCTATCAGATACTCGACGGTTCTCATTGTATTGCAAGGCAAACAGTTCTTAGTACCCTACTCATTTGGGCTCTCCTTAAAAGTGGAGTGCATCTTAGTATTTGACAGCAGGATAATTTCCTATTAAGCAACATGAATCTCAACTTCGGTACCACAGTTGGATCAAAACTAGTAATGTATAAGCATCTAGTCAGGGTGTACCTTTACGAGATCATTTCTTCTTTTGTAAAACAGCAGCAAAATGTATCCAAGCATATTGGAGCTGAGACGCCAGACATTTGAAAGAAGTGGGCAAAATATGGAAGCAAATCTATCATGTATACAATGCTATCATAGATAATTACATTGATTTACTATTTTTATGGTACAAGATGTTTATTTTTATCTGTTGTTAGAAGGTTTTATGCAGTTATGCTTTGGCTGTCTAGTAACAATATCTGTTCAAACATTTGCTCTATTTTCCCTTCATTTTAAAGGTGAGCTTTATACGTGGGGTCGAGATGAAGGTGATGGTAGGTTGGGCCTTGGTCCTGGTCGTGGACCAAGTGAGGCTAGTGGACTAAGCATTCCTTCCAAAGTGATAGCATTACCTGTGCCTGTGTCTGCTGTATCCTGTGGAGGTTTTTTCACTATGGCTCTGACAAAAGAGGGACAACTTTGGAATTGGGGTGGTGAGAATTCCACATTCTATATTGGCAACCTTTTGCCCCTCTTCTTTCTACTTTCTAGTTTACAATTTGCTTTTTTTTCAAGAATGTGATGAATTTTGTTGAAATCTGATCTTTGCCTTTGATCGATTGAGTCTCTAGCTGTTCTGTCAATTTTCCCTCCTTTTGCTATGTGATGAGCCTGATATCTTGATACAACTTCATTGTTGTCTTCACACAGCAAACTCTAACTATGAGCTTGGAAGAGGCGATACTGTTGGTGGTTGGAAACCAAAACCAATCCCTAGCCTTGATGATGTATGTATTATTCAAATAGCAGGTGGTGGATACCACTCTCTTGCTTTGACTGGTAAACTGACTACTGAAATCTATTTAGCAGCAATTGCCGTTTATCGTAAATCATAGACCAATGTTTTTTCCCCTTCATTCATGAGATTTGATTTTTCAGATGATGGTAAAGTGCTTTCCTGGGGTCATGGTGGACATGGTCAGTTGGGTCATTTTTCTACTCATAATCAGAAAATTCCTGCACCCATTGAGGGTTTAGCTAATGAAAAGGTTATCCATATTGCTTGCGGGGGTTCTTCATCAGCAGCTATAACCGGTGAGACAACAGCATTGATCTTTACTTGTGGCTTAATTTTTAAAGGTCTCGTGATCAGTCTTTATTTCATCTGTTTATAGAACAACTTTTTAAACATGCGTCATCTGTTTTTCTGAGAAAACTAAAATATGGATGAGACGCTTCCAAAATGGGAGCCTCGAGCATTCTGCTACCATTTTCCCTTCTTTTTTTGGTGTCATTGTTGTGAAATGTGTGTATTCTCATAGAACAAGATCCTATTTATCTTATCTCCTTTGGTAGAAAGTTTCAAGTAAGAAATATAATTATAGGCAAAAAGAGAAGTTAGAGGTAAACTGCAACTGGCATTTATTGATTTTCCGGGATAATTCAATAATATGGGGTCGACCTGCTACGATGACCCACTGTCAGTAACAGCTAGCTTAGAGAACTGGTGGGGAAGTCTTATTCACGAAGAGGATCCAGCATGAGTCGCAGCTTAGAGGAAATTAGGAAGGAGTTATTTTTGTCGGTAACTCCTTCCTAATTTGAATTAGATTACATGCCAAACACAGATGGAAACCCACTTTCACCTAAATCAAACCACCCAAGACCTCCCAAAAGGAAACTCACTATTAGCAACAGCTTAGAAGAAAGCTTGGAGTGATTAATCCAACCAGACTATCACTACATATGACTGTCAAACTTGTTAGCACTGGAATAGCAAGAAGACTCTCAAGTGAAAGAGAAAATTGCGGAAACTACTCAGAGATGACTAGACTAGATGAGTATCTGGTGCATGTTGTGTGTCCAAGCGTTAGGACTCTGGCCTACTAAAATGAAGTCTTGGGATATCGGATAGGTGTCTAAGTTGAGTATGGGTTTGGCGGCACGTCCTAAACACATATTTCAATTGTGCAATATGCAGTATTGATTTACTGAAACTCAACTGGTTCAGATATGGGCTTTTTATCCCATCCATGTGAGGCTAGAAATGTCATTAGCCAATTCAAGCATCTTTTTCCTTGAATATTGCAAAATTAGAAGATCTAAGTGTCTATATTGGGCGTGGGTGTCGGACATATATCCACCGCCCTAATCCACATCATTCTATCCGACACCGGTACTTCGGATGATAGAAGAGTCCCTCTTACACTGCCAAAGAGATATTGGGGATATTTCATGCTGATAGTTGCATTTTTGGATGGTTGATCACTTGGAAGAAACTGTGCTGCTTTTTTGTTCTCTGAGAATAAGTTTCAAGTGACTAACATGGCTTAATGATGACTCGCTGTGGTTTATGTTATGGTATTCGTACATTTTGATTTTGATTGTTAGGAGTTAAATGAAATAAGTATTACTGAGTGAGGTATTTGAGTCATTCTATATCTTGTACTCCCACTATTTATAAATCAGTAATGTGTGTATTAGGGTTAATTTAACATCATAAACACTTTGTTCTCTCTAACAGTAGTTATATGTAATTGGGGACAAGACTAAGAGGTAATGGTGACCCTTCAACAATCTTTTGATGTAAGCAATGTGTTTCGTGATTTCCCTCATTCTGGTTTTGATGAACTGACTAAAGAGCTATATTTTTACTACATTCACAGACAAAGGGAAACTTTACATGTGGGGCAATGCCAAGGATTCGCAATTAGGTATTCCTGGGCTGCCAGAAGTGCAACCGTTTCCTGTCGAAGTTAAGTTTCTAATGGAGGATGATAGTTTGGGGACTCATCACGTGCTCTCTGTCGCAATTGGTGCATCTCATGTAATCTGTTTGGTTTCGAGGTTAGGTTGCAAAAGAGACTAGTAATTTTTTTTGCATGTGATGCGGAGCTATCTTATTTGTAAAGTTACGTGCAATGGATGGTTGAGTTGGGATTGACTTCACAAATAGAAGAGGAGATGAGATTTATACTGCAACTCCAGAATTTTTGGCAAAGAAGATATATTATTCTTCAACGGCATACATGAGAAGAACGCAAAATTTGTAGGTAAAAGTAAAACTGATCACCCTCTCTACCTCTCCTATGCATCAAACAGTGCATTGGGGTTCTTTTAGCCTGGGTTTGGATGAAGGATTTGGAGGAACAGAAACTGCTGAGGGAATTGTCAATGGATCCAAATCCAACGGTGTATATCTAAACTTTATTTCTTAATTTTCTTTCTCTCTCCGCAAATTCCTCCTTAAATCCTTGATTCAAATACAGTATTAGCTTTTGATAAATAAAAAAAAAACAAAAAAAAATACAGTATTAGCAACCTTTCTTTCACTCTGGTTGATCTACCGAGTTTTCCAATTGCAGGTGGCGCTTTGCTTGAACTGTTACAACCTTCGACCGCAGCCACATCACACATGGATAAAGACATTTGAGAAATGGAAAGATATTGGATTATTGTTCCAAATGTAGCAAACTGCACAACAGTTATCTTTTTTCACTTTAAATGAAGCACCTGAAGTTCCATCTCACTTGTATCTTGAAACATTCGAACCACTTGAATGCATGATTTTGTAAGATGTTAAAATGCACTCTACAGGCTGAGTTTGGGTTCGATTTTTCTACTCATTCATTTCTTGCATGGATTTCTACATCACCTTAGATGTTTAGTTTTCATTATTCTACTTGATCACGTTAAATGTTCGCAAAAGTATTGCTCAAAGGCCCATGGATCTGGATCTGGATGATGTTTATGATTATTCTCTGATAATCATAATTTTTTGTACCCATGATATGCTTAACATTCATGAAAAAATGAACGGTTCCGATCTCAAATGAATATTTTAGAGGGCCCACAATTTAGGTCACTACGGGAATATGGTGACTTGGCTCACTACGGAAATCCCATGTCCAAGAAATAAGCAAGTCATATAAGCGCAAATGAGTGCATACCATTGAGGATAGTTGCAACTGTCCTCTTGTGTTTCGCAAACCGCAATGAAGTTTGCTACATTAGTATCCTTTTTTCCTGCTTGTTATTCTCTAATAGTTCTCTATAACTTCTACAATATAAAAGTGTTCAAACTAATGAAAATAATTATAGATTAAAAGATATAAGTAATTGAAAATGGAGTGAGTAAAATCAAATTACATACGGGATAGCCTAAAGCATGGGCGAATTACGTGCTTAACCTGAATACCACGTGAGGGTGTCTTAGCTCAGGGTGCTTAACAGATTTGGCCACGTGTACGGTCAGGACCACGCCACGAGATGGTGACAGCATCACGAGAGGGTGGGCAGGGCTATTGCCAAGCAAATAATAGGTCGGCATCTTCATATAAAGTCGTGCAGATGTATTGCCGAACGGATCTGGGGCCCCTATAGTGAGGGGGCTCACTACAAGGTGTAGTGAGCATCTGAGCCGTCCATTACGACAATCAATGGTTCAGATATGCTTTTGTATTTTGACCGGTAAGAATTCTTAGCGAATCTGAACCATCGATTGCGAAGATCAATGGTCTTACTACTCACTACACACCTGTACTGAGAAATGCTCACTACAAGCCCCCATATTCTTATTGCCGAACAGACTATAGTTGTTCGGCTAAACCGCCTTAGGAGATAAGATAATAGGCCGTTCTAGAAGGGTCTGAAGTAGCCTCTTACGTGATAAGAGGTAAATCCCCTAAATTAAGGGATTGTCATTAAGGTTCCATGTTGGACAAAAAGTCAAATTATGGAAGCAAAGGACCCGGGGGGCGTGCTGTCCCTTAAGAGACAACACCATCCCCCATTCCGGAGGAAGATATGACGAAGCAAGGATTGTGTTACCTTATAAGGACTCGTAAATTCATACTCCCTCCGTCCCAATTTGTTTGCCAATTTTTGATAATCGTGTTAGTTTTCGATTGCTTATATCTTTTAATCTATAATGTTTTTCACCGTTTTAAAAATTTTGTATAATAGAATTAATCGTGTACTATCAAACAAGATCCATATTGAATATATTTGGAGATCAATATTAAAAGATATAAGCAATCGAAAACTAACACGATTATCAAAAATTGACAAACAAAATGGGACGGAGGGAGTAATAGTTTTCCAGAATAATGTTGGGGAAATGTGAGGAAATGAAAATTTTATAAAGTGGGTCAATGTGGAGTTGGTGTATTGCATTTGAGTGTCTTTAAAATGCATTTGAAACATGAGGGGTGTAAGTGCAAGTGTGAGAGTGTATGTACACATGAAGTGGCTGATTTTGTTTGAAACACACACACACACACCTTCTCACTCTAAAATAGGCCGGTCCCCTCTCCTCTTGTCTCTCTCTCAAAAATCCTCCACAAACCCTCCTCAAGGTTCTACCATAAAATCTTCTTCTCTACGTGATTTCAAGCTTGAGTTGCGTTGGTTTGATCTTGAAAGCAAGCATTTCGCTTGGGGATCTCAATGACTTAGGGTTTTGCTTTCTCAACTCATTTGGAGCATAAATCTTGAGGTATGGGACTTTAATCTACTTCCTCTAGTTATATCTAGTTGAATTTGTGCATATCTTTTCCTATTGGCATTCAATTTCTAGTAACACTCTTTTCCACCATTGAAGTGGGTTTTGCTCTCATTTGATCATAGATCCATGTTTGTTGTTGTTTAACCCTTGAATTAGAAGTTGTTTAATCCTTCCTCCATGCCTATTCGTTGTTTAGAACCATCATTTTTGAGTTTGGACTATCAAGATTGAGTTATGGGTTAAAATCTCGTAATTTGGAGAAAATCGTCAAATCTGGGTTTTCCCGACTGGTTGGGCAAAAACCACAAACCGGTTGGGATTTTTTGAAAATCTGGTCTTGAATCTGCCTCGGCCCGACTGGTTGGGCAAAAACCACCAACTGGTTGAGGTTTCCTGAAAATCCATATTTTCGTCCTTTGATCCCGTTTGGTCCCCGATCGCGTCATATCATCGTGTAATCGACCTTTGACATTGAAATAACCCTCAAATTCACTTTGAAACCTTTAAACCAAGATTGTGATATGTGAGTTTATTGGACACTTTGTTATACATATCGGATACGCACCTAATTGAGTACATGTGACACTTTTGGCAAAAATTGTGGCATTTTGAAAGAAATGGGATACATGGAAATGTTTTAATGAACTAAATATTTTGAGATGATGAAAATGGTTTCTATGATTCTAGGGTTCACCCGTTTGGTGTCCCTACCCATGGGTGAACGGAGCCCACAAAATTCGGCAGGGGTGCACGGAGCCCACGAAATCCGGCAGAAGGATTTATTCCCTATTAAATCAAATGGTTGATTTCTATGAAATATTGAAAAAGATATGTTTTGAGATATTTATGATGTTTTTAGTGAAATTGGACACTTGGACACAAATTTGGACACATGTGATATTTGTTGGTGATTTTGACTAACTAAAGGGATTTTCAAGTTTCATTTGGGTATTTTGATATTGTTTTGGACGCTTGGATACGTTAGGGACACTTGGACACAATCCTTGGACACTTGGGTACTTCTCGGGTCATTTATTCATATTGTGATCCATTTGTTGAGTGCATTAGCCATTCTATTCTTGTTGTCTCTTCCTTTTGTGTACATATCATCAATATACACCTAGCATTAGTAGATTTGTTTCCTACTGGGCTAGTGAGCTCACCCTATCATTTTCAAGTACACGGCGTGGAGCATGAGATTGGATGCTTGTGGAGTAATGCATTTCATGAAGCTTATACATGCATGAAGTTATTTTTCCATCTTATAATTAATATTTTTGGTAGATGGCAATGTAACTTCTATTCTTCTCAATTTTTTGACTTATTGGAACTTATGTAACAACTTTAAACTTTTATGTATTTGGGTACGAGGTAGTACCGGTTAGTGAACCATTGACTTATGTACGTAATGGAACATTGACTTAGAATTTTCTATGGAGAATTGTTGACCTTTGACTTGTTCCACGTGGACATTTGCGATATTTAGTTTGCTAAAAAGCAGGGCTTGACATACCTTATGGGACGATAAGGAAGAGGACTCCTAATGTGATTAGGGTCCTAGGGCAACAAAGATGGTTGGTGATTGGTGAGCAAACGACTTAAACCTATAAATAAATCATTTAACCCCTAAAGAAAGGTACGCTGTGAATTGTCTTTGATACACATTGAGTGATTTGCGAGTTTTAGCAACGAGGTACTAACTTAACATTGGAGGGCATTTTCCGACGAGAAGCAAATGTGCTGCAACTATTTGCGCGTGTTGCACTGTTTAAGGTTCCGGCAAGAAATACGTGTTTGATCTAGGAAGGAAGGAAGGAAACAACATTCACGGATTTATTCTCCGTACAGAAAACTGGCACGGTCTTCTAAATTACACAAACAAAATAGGACATAGACGGATCTGGGGAGGTGCTGCGCAGCCTTGCGTGCTGTGCGGCGGCTTTCGACGCCGCGCCGGCGTTGTTCCGACGATCCGAGACGTCCACCGCGTAGAGCTCGTCGAGTACTACAACCCTACCAAAAATCAACTCGATTGGATATCGTTAAGTTCCTCATCGGAACGTATATAATTTGAGAAAAAAAGGAACACAC
>JAXBDA010001282.1:0-57913 GCA_036023075.1 Gaultheria prostrata
TTTTTCTCTCACATCAACTTTTACAACTTTTACATCTACTTTCCATTACTTACCCTTATCAATATAATAATATCCACTAACTTTTTAAAAAGGAATCTACTTTTAAGGGCAAAATAGGAAATGTACCTACTAACTTTTCGAAACACACACTTATTAAGGGACAACCCAAAATGGAAATGTACACACTATAAAAGAGACGGAGGGAGTATTAACATTAGTCTCATTTTGGTTCTTGTTGCTACGCCCTTGGGGTGGAGTGCCTTCAGTAATTTTTTGTATTTTGAAAAGGGTAATTTTGTAAATTCATTAAATTTTGGAGCGCCTGCATCAAAAAAGGGAGCCCCAAAATCAGCTCCCTTTTGTTAAAATAAAGTAAAAATTTATTTATTAACGTACCCAATTTTCATATTCATGCAACCTATACGACGTGTTCGTAACTATAAGCTATTTAATTGTACCAGACGGTATGATTCAAATTCCTTATTGTCCATAAAGATAGTTTGTAACAATTTGGTTGATTCGTCAGATATACTTTTTTTTTTGATATATACTTAATGACGCCTCTTTAAGGTGTGTCGTCGTTCATGAAAGTGTCTGGTTTATCTCATTCTTCACATTCTTTAGGCTTAACAGAAGTTATTGCATCTAAAAAAAGGTTTGAAACCCATAATCCATTTTCTCTCCGTAGAATTTCCTTCTAAGTTTAACATTTGTGCTTTATGGTTTCCATGCAAGAGGTGGTGGCTTCATTAAACTGGGCCACGAAGATGAGATTTGTTGCCCAATTTCCCTCTGGTTTGCAATTTCCCCTCAAGTGGTTAAGATTTGTCACGTGGTTATAGGTTTAATTTTTTATCTCCATGGAAATGCATCTCTTTGTCGCAGTGAATTGCAATGACTATGGACAGATGGATCCCTAGTAAAAGGAATTCACAATTATTTAGCCATGATCTAGAATATAAGATGAGATTGCAATATGCCAGCCACAATTTGAAGGATTCAGATCTTCATATCAAATTGGATAATCTAACAATTTTTTTTTCTGAGAGGATGTGAGTTGTTTCATTTGATCACTTCTTCAAAGTTCTAACGTCTATATGTTCCAATTCGTCCATAATCTATATCCATTTGCTATTCATGCAGGGGCAGCGCCACAATTAGTGAGAGACATTGATTGAACTCCCAAGGTTCCAAATACTAAAGACTAAAAAATACTTCTTATATATGGTGTTGATTTTATATGAAACAAACACTAAAGACTAAAAAATAGAGTATGAAAATCAATTATCGAATAAACCAACTTTGTATATTATATTAATTTGAATCATCTGAAGTATTTTCTTGCAGCCGCCCCTGTATTCATGCAACTTGTTCGGCATGTTCATAACTATAAGCTATTTAATTAAGACAGATGGTATGATTCAAATTCTTTATGGTCCAAATAAAGATAGTTTGTGTAACAATTTGTTGATTTGTGAGAGATACTTACGCTATGTTTGAAAGTTGGGGAAATAAGTGGAAGAGAAGGGAAAATTAAAAAAAAAATCCTCTCATTTGTTTGGTTTCCAAGTAGAATGGGAAAAGAAAAGGAGGGAGGAAAACAAAGTGAAACATAACTACTATTTCTCTCTTCTTCTCTCTCCCATGAATGTATTTCTTTCTCTTTCACATAATCAAACAAAAGAAACAAAGATGATTTCTTTCCCATTTCTTTCCTATTTCTCCCTTTTCATTTTCTATTCTTTTCCCAACTTCCAAACATAGCCTTAATGTCGCCTCTTTGAGATGTGTCGCCGTTAATAAAAGTGTTTGGTTCGTCTCATTATTATTCAGGCTTAACAGAAGTTATTGCATTCAAAAAACGGTTTAAACCCCATAATCCATTTTCTCTCAGTAGAATTACCTTCTAAGTTTAACATTTGTGCTTTATGATTTCCATGCAAGAGATGGTGGCTTCATCAAGCAAGAGTTGTTCCCATTTGAGTGCAAGAAGTGGTGGTTTCATCAAACTGGACCACGAAGATGAGATTTATTGCCCAATTTCCCTCTGTTTTGCAATTTCCCCTCAAGTTTTCCGTGAAGTACGGCCTTTACCGCATGCATACCCCACGTGTCAAACCAAACTCGTTTCACGAGGCATTGTCTCCGATTCTCTCCCTAGGGTTTGTTCCTCTCTCTCTCTCTCTCTCTCTCTCTCTCTCTTATATACCCCTGTAGCCGACTCACTCTCTCTCTCGCTCGCTCGTTCCCCTGTTCATACTCCTTCCATCAGGTAACACTTCATCTTCGTGTATTTCGTTGATACATAAGTAGATGAAACAAATGTCTGTATGTATACACTTACGTTCTCTCCCTCTCATACCTGCGAGCGTGTCAAAGTTGTGGAAGTGGGTCGAGTTGAATGTCACAGTTCTGATGAATCTGAAATTAGGGTTTCCAAAACCGTTGTAATGGTTTGATTGCGTAGGACTTGATGACTTTCTTCCGTTTGATAATTTAATTTCATCTGTTTGTTTGGTTTAGGTTTTGATGGAGGTTTTTTTTGGGTAATGAGTGGTGAGAGATAGATAGAGAAATGAGAGTAGTAATTGGGGAGAAAACTTATTGGGACTGTGCTGTGAAAGAGTGTTTGTTCTGGAAACCAAAGAACAATGTTACTAGTCCACAAACAGTGTTCTTCACTAAAGTTTACTACTTGTCTAAAAAATGATTGTCCGATCTGCTGAACGAAAACTTAACATAATGCATTTTTGTAGGGAAAAAAATCAAACCTTTTGCCCTGGTTACTAAATCTTTTAATTTATCAAAAAAGTTTGAATTTTTCTTGATAAAAAAGAATTTATTTAATAAGTTTTTTTTGTGGACTCTGACAATCTTATCTTTTTGGGACTGAGACAGTAGGATTTAAGCTGTTTTCCCAAATAATGGTTCGGTATTGGTGAGAATATTGATTGTTTACTTCATCGGGATCCAATTGTGTTGGATTGATTGGGAATTGATCGGATTTGAATGGCATTTTCCCAGTTTGATTTGTTCAAGTCCTCTGTCAATGGTTCTTAGTTGCAGGGAGCTCCTAAAGTGGTGTTGCTCCCACCTTAGGAGCTTGACGGGAGCCCGCTCCTTACGAAGATGGGAACTTTTGTACGATACTTGTATAGAAAAACAGTACGGATTTGTTAGTTAGCTTTATAAATTGGTCTTCGATTTAGCTCATATATTTTTTGCCCCAGTCATGATATCTTGAAAAGAAAATCATACATTCTAACACTATCCCATTTCTTATACTTAAGGTAGACTTGGCCCATATTTTTTTTTCTCCCTAAAATGATTGTATTATTAAAGTGTATTTCCTACGCTATATTATTTTCGTAATATACGTACATGTTGCTTTCACACTCCAACCTTGGGAACTTCTATATTCTCCCGCTCCCACGCTTCCGCTTCCACTTCGTGAAACTAAAAAATGGTTATTACATGTATTTTGAGGTAGTAGTTCTGTTTCGAACGAACAGCCCTTTTGCAAATGCTATAGCACCACGGTGTGTCCTCCTTGCGCTAAGTAGTGTTTTGCTTGTTTGAAGTTGGAGAAATTTTTTGTAGCTTTTTGGCTCAATTCAAAGGTCGGAACTATTAGACTTATTATACAATGGTGATTTGGTTTTGGGAGATCATAATGCAGACAGAAGCACAAGTTAAGTGGCTGAACTCTAGAAGGGTGCCCTTAACATATGCGTGGGGAGATTAAGTTTACTATGTTTCTTAACCTTTTAGCTTTCTTTTTGTGAAATTTAAGTGTTTTGTGAACACTGAACATAACACAGTGGGTTATGACGACACAATTAGTTGGGGCACGAGGTTTGTCCGGTTTAGTTTGGTTGATTTTATTTGACTTTGAAACTGAAATCAGTGGGCTTGTGAAATTTAGTTTTTGTGATTGTGGTAACTGGAGATTCCTTGATTTTGTGAAATCTTTTTTTTCCCCCTGTTTCAAACCTCCTTTTGGGTTGATATGTCTCACTTCTGTGAACAAGCAGTTCCCCTAGTAGATGAAAGAGTGAGTATACACTTTACCCTAGGATTTGATCAGAAGTGAAACAACAATCCATTGCCTCTCTCTGATGCCCTATCATTTCCATACCTATTATGCATCTCATTAGTGTGTAGGAGACAGAGTCACGTTTCTATAAGTATCCAAAGGATGTCCTCTTTCTTAAACCTGAGGATAACATGATCCATTTTTATGAGTGTCCCGCAATTGGGTAAGTGTCCGGGCAGTGTAGTTTGGTAGGGACAAAGCTACCTTTCTAAGATTGATCGTGCTTCTAAGATCCTTATTGTTGGAAGGTCAGGCTCTTTTTGTAAAAGAAAAATGTCATTACTATGTTACCCTAGCAAGTGTTTGGGGGTCCGACACTTGTTAATGTTAACAAGCGCATAGCAGTATGACTTCGAGCTCTTAATAGGATTTATCTTGGATTCTTGATGAGTGTCCAGTTCAACATGGTCAAATCATGGATCCAACAAGTGTTGGTATCTTATAGAGACCTGGTACCTTTTCCTCTTAAACTGCTCGATACCTTCAGGCTTCAACTTGTCTGTATTTTTTACTCCTTAGATCCAAACTATTCCGTCACAAGGCGAACTTGCAACACGTATCAAAGATGAACTGGCTATCTTACGTTATGGGGGTGAGATTAGTAATATTTCATTATTTTGCATTTGTTGAGAGCTGGTGGGGTAATAGATGACGAAAACTTAATGTTACCGAGGAGTAAGTCATTATACAACACAGTAATTGTTGACATTATCTCCTAGATTAATTGCTCCATTTTATATCTACCTGACTTTCCCTTCGTTAGTTTTTCTGGGTTTCTAGCATTAGTGCTGCATTTGTGCCATATAATTCAGTTCTCTCTGAGAGTATGTGTTCCTGACTTTCTGTCCACATGCATCTAAAGTTTTAGCATTCAGGAATCTCAACTACGGTGGTGTTTGCTTTAGTTGTAGTAGCTGAACGATTTTGTGCTTTTGCACCAGCTCCCACAAAGCTTATATTGAGGTGGAGAGAGGAGCTTTTGCCCTCTGGCATAGTGGGTTTAATTGGGATGATTATTTAGTTTCTTGAATTTTGATAGCCAGTATGTGCTTTATTTAATGCATGGGGGAAATGTTTTTAATTCTGTTTCAGTGAGTGAGACTGACATCATAGTTCATGGTCTACACTAGGTTGATATTTCATATGAGAGCATGTTGCAGCTCTACTTGCAGATGTGTCTAGAGCTGGTGTAGCATATTCAACAATCTTGTAAGCAGCCATTATCAGTACTTAAGAAGATGGATCCTGTTTCCGAGGAGCTAAAAGTATCGATCCCAAATATGCAAATGGGAATGATGGGAGGTATGTCCATCAGTCCTACACTACAGCACTTTGGAATATCAAGCAAGAAAATGGAACATGTGTCTAATAGTCTTGGATTACAAAACTCGATTGCATCTAACCAGAGAACGGGGCACTTGGAACCACAGGCGAGCAATCCCGGATTACAGCAGTTCTTTGTGCCAAATCAGCAAGTTGGACATAGGGAAGCTATGTTAAATAATCTGGGATCGCCAAAGATATTGCCAAGTAAGAGAAATGCTGGGGGAGAACCCATCTCTAGTAGTTCTGTGGCACAACCGCTGTCAATGCCAAATAAGAATTTGGTCCTTGGGGGACCCTTAACTAGTGGCCCTGTCTTGCAGCAACTGTCCACACCAAATAGGCAAACTGTACAGATGGATTCTAAGCATAGCATTCCAGTTTCGCATAACTTACTTGCACCAACTAAGAAAATGGTGCGGAATGATTCCATTTCTGGTAGATCAGGTACTAAGCAAGTGCCGACTCAGAAGAATCGGAGTACGCTAGTGCAACCATTGTCGAAGGTTCAGACTGACTCATTTGAGTCTGTGAGGTCAAAGATGAGGGAATCATTAGCTTCTGCCTTGGACTTGGTTGCTCGAAAGCAAGACAAAGCTTCGAATGAAGAAAATGATTCTGTGAATAAAGGTGCATTAGCTCTGCGGCAAATGCAACAGAAGTCTTATCGGGCTGATGCTGACAATGTATCTGAGAACCATGCAGATAGTTTAGCATTGAAAGAATTTTGCTCTGCTTATAAAGGCAACGATGACCATAATACATCTCAGAAAATTCTTGCATCAGAAAGCATTTGTGATTCTTCTCAAACCATACATCTTATCCGAGGTAAAACTGCCTGCCCCAGTGAAGATATTCGCTGTGCTGATAGTTACCTTGTCAAAGATGAACTTTTACGGGGAAATGAGCTCGCTTGGTCGTTAGATCTAGATGTAGATGCAGGAAAAACGAAGGAAATACAAATTGCACAAAAACCCGGGCTGGTAAATGTGGGAGAGAAAGCAGTTCAATCTCCTGAAAGTTTGGCTTTGAAAATTGAAGTAGAACTCTTCAAATTATTTGGAGGAGTGAACAGGAAGTATAGGGAGAAGGGAAGGTCTCTTTTGTTTAACTTAAAAGATCAGAGTAATCCAGAACTTAGAGAAAGAGTTGTGTCTGGTGAAATTTCCCCAGAACGTTTGTGTTCAATGACGGCAGAGGAACTTGCTTCGAAGGAGCTTTCTCAATGGCGAATAGCGAAAGCAGAAGAGCTCGCGCAAATGGTAGTTTTGCCTGATTCAGATGTTGACATACGACGTCTGGTGAGGAAAACACACAAAGGTGAGTTTCAAGTGGAATTTGAACAAGATGATGGTGTTTCGGTGGAGGTTTCTGTTGGAACAGCATCGCTTATTCAACTTCATACAGAAAATAAGGATACAGAAGTTCATCCCTCACCCAAAGCTGATGAAATTAAAGATAAAGAGAATGTGGTAGGTGAGAAGAGTAGTTCAGAAAACCAGGGACGGTCATGTAGCATTACCATTTCAAATGATGGAACTGATTTAATGCAAGGTCTGATGGTGGATGAATTTAAGGATGCAGAATTCCTTACTCCTATTGTCTCCCTTGACGAGTTCATGGAATCTCTTGATTCAGAACCTCCGTTTGAGAATTTGCCCGTGGATGGTGAAAAGGTGATATCGCCCTCAGACAATAAAAGCTCAGATATAGGTGGCAAAGATACTGAGGGTGCTACCCCAGAAAGGTCTGATAAAGTCGATGTGAAAGACACGGATTCAGATGTGAAGACAAAGTCGAGGGATAGTCCCGTGGAATCAAAATCTTGTGCTCCTCCTCCTGCTGCTGCATCCAAGGGTGATCTTGTGTGGGAAGGTGTACTTCAGCTGAATATATCTGCCATGGTAACAGTCGTCGGCTTCTTTAGCAGGTTTGTCTCTTTTTAATGTCGTCATCATTTCAGCCCTTCCCTACATTAGTTCTCATCAAGTTAGTTGTCCATCAGCCATGTATCTTGCATTTGAACTACTATCCTCGTATGTGCCAATGTTCTATATGCACTTCCTGACTCAGTATTTTGTATCAAGTAATTCTTGCATTGGCTACATCTGTGTTTCTCTGCAGTTTAGATCACAATGCGGTATGATGTTCATATGTTTGCATTCTAAACATTTTATCTTGTTCTTTTACTGCATAATGACTCTCAAATAAATAGTTTGGCTAAACTAGCCCTGTATATCATGTATGATGCTATTACTTATAGATTTTTATGCCGACAAAGTATTACCCAGTTGGTTTAATAAGGAAATTTTTAATAGAAATTTGGATTTGGATCACCACATGAAGACTTATAGAACCTTGAAGACGACAAATTCATACCCCTTTTGGTATACGATTAGATATCTGTTTGGATAACTGCTTGTGCATTGCTTGATTATGGTTATACTAATTGAAAAATTGCCTCTCTGGGTAATTACCACACCACAAATTTGGCGCGCACAGCCTATAAAGCATGTCTTTCAAGTTACACCTGACCTCCAGATCCATGTTTGATGCTCAAATCATTAGTATCATAATCTTTTCAATTTTGTTCACTTGGGCACTCCCGGTGCTTCTTAGGCAGTCGTTATCCAGTCACAACCTTGATGTAATGTGCTTGTAAAGTAGTAACTCCATTTGTTGCTTTCGAAACAGGAAATGACACGAAACATAATTACGTGAAACTGATGGTTCCCGTTAGTTAAGTTGCATTCAGTTCACAGCAGGTATTCTTAACCAACCGGTATTCATTTGGACTTCTGCCTAGGGGTGCACACGGTCCAGATTGGACCGGTTCCCTAGAAATCCAGTAATCGGACCATTCCGACTGGTTCTAGAAAATTAAGAACCAAAACCTAACCAATATACATGTAGAACCTGTCCAGATCCAAACCGCAAGACCGGACCAATTTTGGTTCGGTTCTACCCGATTAGCGTTGGAATACTTTTTCACAACACATGAACTCAAAAGATTATTTAGTAACTTGGAGCACCAAACAACGCATAAAATAATTAAATTTTATAAGATTTGAAACCTAATATAATCCACATTATACACAAAGTACTCGATAATCTACCATGGATAAAATAATTCCTAAAATGGATGAAAACAACCAATAAAGTAGTTTAAATAAAGAATGGAATAGTCTAAAAATGAGAAAATAAATTCAACATCATGTCTTACTATGGAATTAAAATTAAAAATTGGGTATTAGTAGGATCAAACAGTTATAGTAATATAATAACGACTTCGTAACAAAATAGTTTCCTACCCTAAATAAACATAAAAGAATACCTTACTGGGGAAAAATATTAACTTACCAAATCAAGATACATAATTATGCACACGTATACGGTCCGGTTTGGTTCTACCCGTGGTTCTTAAATTAAGAACCAGTAATCGAACCATAATTACCGGTTCTTTTTTTTTTTAGAACCATAACCAGACCAATGAACCGCATAACCTAACCAAATAGAACGGTTCAGTCTGGATCGGATCGGTTTAGCGGTTATATCGGTTTTCTTGTGCACCCCTACTTCTGCCTTGTGCTCAGGGCTCAAGTTCGCTTGCCACAACGAATTCGGGAGAGACTTAGTTTGCGTACTAGTCCAAACGAGAGAGATTCTTGAATCCACAAGAAAGAGAGAAAATTCTCAGAGTTTGTTTATTGATTGAAAATCTTGAATGGTGTGAGATTACAACCCTATTAATAAGTATAGAAATTTTAACTTAGGTAAGAACCAAACGTGGTAATTTCTTGCTAATCAAGAAATTATGAAGAAAGAAAATAGAAATAAAAGCCTAATCAAATTCGTTGCCTAAAAGGTTCTAAAATCATGCCAAAACAAGCGGCAGTAAATAAAGGAAGATTCTTAAAAGAAAATCCTACTTCTTGTAGACCAAAATTCCTAACGAAATAGGAAACACAAATAAAGAAAAATGATGTTTCTAAAGCTAAAAAGAAAATTCCTACTCAAGATCTATTTCTAGAATTATCAAAATAAAAATATAAAATCTTCGCACATCTTGTCCTACATCAGTCCCGGTGCTTCTTAGGCCAAGTTTTCCATTTGCTAAAGTCTACATTTGATAAAATCTAGCACTTGATTTTATCAAATGAGGAAAACATGTGATTAAATCATATCCAAAAAGTACATGTTTTCCTCATTTGATAAAATCAAGTGCTAGATTTTATCAAATGTAGACTTTAGCAAATGGAAAACTTGGCCTTAGGCAGTCGCTATCCAATCGCAACCTTGATTTAATGCGCTTGTGAAGTAGTCACTCCATTTGTTGCTTTCCGAACTGGAAATGACGCGAAACGTAATTACGTGAAACTGATGATTCCCGTTAGTTAAGTGAAAAACATTTAGTTCACAGCAGGTATTCTTTACCAACCGGTACCCATATGGACTTCTGCCTTGTGCTCTGGGCTCAAGGTCGCTTGCAAGCACAAAAGATAATAAATACGTTTACTTTTCGTTTCAGCTGTATGAACTCTTGAAGTTTGAACGCTATTAGTTGAAATTTTCACATTGCTTTTTATGCTTGTTGATTTCTCTCAACTGTTTTTCCTCCTACAGTGGTGAACAAACCACCACCAAAGAGTGGCCCAACTCTCTTGACATCAAGGGGAGAGTCAGATTGGATGCGTTTGAGAAATTTCTTCAAGAGCTTCCCATGTCTCGTAGTCGGGCAGTCATGGTATCTCTGCTCTCCTTCTCATGTTGTACTGCATTTTTGTTTTTCTGTTTTGTTCGTTTTAGCTAGTACCCATTTATTCATACATTTGTGTAGTGAATTTCTCATCTATAGCAATGACGTTTGTTGATGATGTCGGTGGAAGTGGTGTGACGCGAAAGAGTTCTACAAGCAAATATTATCTTTTAGCTCATTGATTGTGCATACAAGATCGTTTTCAGAACTCCTCTCCCTTTCTGGGTGTTCACTTGCGTGCGAGTGATTGAGGAGAATAAAAATATATTTTATGATGAAATGGTATCATTCGTTAAAATGCTTAGTTGATAAGCTACTAACTTCAAAAATAAGGAGGGACTTGTCATTTCGTTTACTAGGAAGAGGTAGAAAATGTTAAAGTGAGGTATTTTGCGTGTTCCAATCCTGAGTATATTTTTTTTCCCTGCAAAAGTTTCAAAACAGGAAACACATGGCATTTGGGATCAACCTATTTGGTGAAAAATCAATAGACCCATATATTTTGGATGATGCGTATATTACGGTTTTCATAAAAACCGTAATATGCGTATCAAAATAAGAAAATCCATAGTTTCACGGTGCAAAGCACCCGGGTTTTGGTTGTTAATGAAAAACTTTGGTGATCCCAAGTAAATACAGTTAACGAATGGAGAAGAAAGGATGTGGTTGGGACTTCTTGATAAAGCAGAGCTGAAAGGTTTAACTTGAAGCTGAGCTCACATTTCAGAGTTCACCACCATTGAGAAATATGATCCTGAACGCATTGATCAGAAGTTTGATTTATGATTGCGAATTGTTCGATAATGTCTCGCTTCCTGCAGGTCGTTCATTTTGTTTTGAAGGACGGATCCTCGGAGAATGATCATTCGACTCTTAGTGAGGTAAGCAAATTTCTCATATTTTCCCCATCTCGACTATTACAGTTGTTTCCAGTTTCTTGTTTAACCAAATTTGTCTTCTTCAGGTGGTTTATTCTTATGTCTCGGACGAGAGGGTGGGATTTGCTGAGCCAGCCCCAGGGGTGGAAATTTATTTTTGCCCCCCACATGCGAAAATAGTTGA
Source organism: Gaultheria prostrata (assembly GCA_036023075.1). NCBI lineage: Eukaryota > Viridiplantae > Streptophyta > Magnoliopsida > Ericales > Ericaceae > Gaultheria > Gaultheria prostrata. Next base: position 11,238 of record JAXBDA010001282.1, read on the forward strand.
AATTCTCACAAAGCACCTGTCCAAGGACCATAATGCGAATTTTAATTCTTTTGACAGTGGCCTAATTGGTATTATTGTATGGAGAAAAGCTCATTTTAGTTCTACAGTACTTCCCAACTCAAAATCACACCACAAACATAGCTCAAAAAGGCAACATTTCACACCTAGAAGACATCAAGAAAAGGATTCAAATGTAAATGTCAATCTTGCTACTAAATATCATACCAAAACAGATGATGACGGTGATGATATTCCTCCTGGGTTTGGCCCTGGGGTTGCTCGGGATGAAGATGACCTGCCTGAGTTCAATTTCTCAGGTGCCACAAATAGATCTTTGCCCAAACATTTTAACCATTCCATGGATTCCCATTTACCTGTAGACCAGCAATATGGGCGATCCGGCAGTCACATCGATCCTAGAAACTTAGGTATTGGAATTCGAAGGTGGAATGATGACGAGGATGACATTCCGGAGTGGCAGCCTGAAGCGCTGCCCCAACAGCAACTTCGTACACCTCCATCCCAACCCATGCTTAACTTTCAGCCGCTAATGCCACCCCAATTTCATATGGCAGCACAATCACCTGTTGATATGATGCAGGGTGGGGGTATGTGGAGCCAGCCACATTTTCACGGTGGCTTTCCGCCTAGTAATAACCTAGGAAGCCAACCAAGTGGTGGGCAGTACTATGGAGTGCCCGTGGCTGGGCAGCCTGCTGTCGATTATAGACTGGAAGCTGATGCAAGGAGTAGGGGATTTTGATAGTTGAGGTTATGTACATAACGTTTTCTTCTCTGTCGCTCTTTGCAAAGATATGTGCAGCACTGTAACAAAGAAATGTTTTGATGCATGAATCTGTTTTGGTGTTTCTCAGTTGAAGCAATAATTGATTTCAGTTACAATTTTATTTTGCTAATTTAGCTGTCTAATTTTAGTGCACACCAAGCGACCACAGTTATAATTCTAGTAATAGTACGCGACTTTCCTTGTTGCCTTTAGATCAGTTCAAAAAAAAAAAAAAAAAACAAAGAACTTGTTGCCTTTAGAAACCTTCTACAATCTATTATGTTTGAGGAAGATATATACATTAAACCCTGTGGTATGCCCTTCCCCCTGCAATTGTGGCTTGAATGCTTATGACTGGATCCTTAATACTAGAGCTTTTGTGGGTGCCAAAATATAAGCATGTGTGAGACCGTGGTATGGTTTTGTGGTCTTAGTTGATTCGCATAAGCTAACTGGACCCTTGATACTAGAGCTTTTGTGGGTGCCAAATATATAAGCATCTGTGAGACCGTGGTATGGTTTCGTGGTCTTAGTTGATTCAAATTTAGAAAGTCTTTTCCTCTCTCAAATGCATGTAGTAATTAAAATGAAGGGTTCTTGGAGCAACACGGGTAATCATTTGCACAACTCTTTTTTGCATGGGATTGCATGGCATGATGTTTTTGTTTCCAATTTCCACTTTTCCGCTGAGTATTTCCCGCCGAGTCTATGCCGGTTCCACAAATGCACGCTGAAGTCGTGTACAAAAATTCTGACAACTAAATTAAGGGGTGCAAGTTTAACAAATGTCAATTTTTGTCATCACTGCTTGGTTTCTTCCATCATAACTTAGGAGCAACTAAATTAAGGGGCATGTGCAAAATTGATTGGGATTTATTCCACGCATGCCATGTCCAAGTTTCAACTATTGGGTTCACTGCAAGGAAAAATTATTCGGTGATCTTGGGGCACCGCCACATGATGCCCTAAAAATCTCTCCATATATTTTTGTGGGGTTCATTACTAAATGTATGAGCCCCACAAATTGCGTATGGATAAGGGCGTTACGACACCACTTGGCGGTGCCCCCAAACCACCGAGTAATTTCACACTACAAGACCGCATGTAGTGCCTCTGGAAAAAAAAATTGAAGTGCCATGTCCTCTCTTTCTTGACCACACGGTATGGTGGAGTCCAAAACAAAGTGTATGGACCCTGAGTGGTTGGTAGCAAAACCATGAATAGTGGCTTTAGTTCATTATAATTGAATAGTGGCTTTAGTTCATTATAATTAATATTCTAATTGAGAATATACTCAATTCAAAAAGATTAAAAAACACATTCATTCTCAAGCTCAACAATATTCTTAATACGTTTTAGTGGCAGTAAAGATGGTGGTTGTGAAGTGGTGCTCCAAGAGCCAACCTCCTCAGCAGCTACATTCAAGATAGCAAACCTATTCGCAGATCCAGTATGACCCGTAGACATATCAGTGACACCAGGGTTAACGATAGCAACATCTGGCACATGCAAAATAGACCCATCTTGGACAGAGAGAACTAGATTAACAGAACAACTTTAGAAGAGACATTAACACCAACTAGCCCAACATTCCCAATTGGAGCAAGGGACTGAGCAACATGATTAAGCTTAGGACCTGGGTCGTCCTCAACAACCCATACTTTAGCCATATGTTTGGGCTCAGCATTCTCCACCACAGGACCAACCTCCATAGCCACAGAGTAGTCACTATGACCAAACACCTTACATTCGCAACACAAAGTGGTTTCCATGGGTACTTAACTATTAAATCAACAAAGCCGCTTATTACCGAACCGAACTACAGGCTTAACGATTTCCTAGGCTTTGGCCTCCGTCCCAATTCGCACCGGTCCACACCCCTAGTCCATTAGCGAACCGGGTATTAGCGGTTCCACATACGACTGTGGACGTCTGTCCCGCGACGGGCTCAAAGGGAGCGGGCGCGCGGTCAGTCAATGTCTCCACACAGTGATGGGATCGGGCCAGATGTGTGTGGCGCTGGTGGTTTTGTATGCTACTCGTTTTGAATCTTGGCATGTGTTAAAGACTCTGTTTGCATAATATGTCGATAATCCACGGTGCCCATTGGACAGCACCTACAACATTCAGAGTCGCCACTTGGTTTAGGCTAAACCAAGTAAAAGCCTGACCAGAGATTCTAGTCGTGGATTCGGGAGCCAAAAGTACGGTAAGGGGAAGGTGTTAGGCACCCCTCTTCGCCTAGTCTTCGACTGGCCTTTACTTCATTTAACTGATATCGCTTCATTTATTTGCCTTGTCTTTAGCATGTACTAATTTTAGATGACTTAGCAGTTATGGGTGACAAAAGCGGTAAATAAATGTACATGACATAAGACGTACAAACCAAAAAGTTCTGCTGTTGAACCAACTCGCGGCCGACATTCTGTGGAATGTTGGCAGACACTTAGAACGCCGGCCGCTGTCTTAAAACGATGGCCGATATACAACAAATCGCAGCTGACATTCGTTATGTCTTCCGTGTTTCCTCGACGTACACCAGAAAATAACAGACTATGCTGTGTGTGCGAAAGTGCTACGAAGATGAAAAATAGGGTAACCCTCACGGGGCAACCGCTTTTGTTACGACCTTGTGTCCCTCAGAACCTGTTGCAGTCGGGTGTTAAGGCAATTTGCTTGCTACTTGAACGGATTGATGCGTGCAGAGCTTAGCTTTTGATTAGAGGCTGCTTACTTCGGGTTTAAGGCTTTGGGAGCGAAACTTCCGGAGTTTTGGTAGTATTTCGGCAGAGCTTCGGGACTGGATTTGTATTCTTTCAAAGCTTTGTTGCTGAATTCAAGTGTATTTTTCGGTGTTTGAAGGTGTCTGTAAAACTGAACCGGAGGGTTCAATTTATAGGCTCAGGGATGGACCTGAGATGGAAACAAAATCGTCCGGGACGAAATCTTGGCGAAATCTTAACCAAATATCGTGGCTGCGGACTAGGGCAAAAACCTTAATCGCTACAGACTGCGTTCGATCAAGATGGAAGGTATTTCTCGCGTCTGTGATTCTGGAACTTTCCGCAGGAGGTAAGATGTCGGTCGACGGTCTAACCAAGGGTCAACGATTCAACCCGGTGCGGTTCATCGGGTGTTGGCATGAGAATGGCGGCTGATATTTTAATTTGTCGGCCAGTGTTATGAACGTCGGACGGTATTTGCTGGAATGTCGACCGATTTCTTCTGAAGGCTTGGTTCAGGTTGAAGTGAGATATGAGTGCTGGGAGGCGGCCCAGGCTAGTGAATGGTTTGGTACTTGGCCAAGTTCTCAATCTCTATTTTCAAGGCGCAAAACAAAGACTCCACGCTACACAATCCCAGCTGGCAAAGAAATATGTCTAATCATCGGGACTCCCCATGTGGGGAAGCTTAGCTGCTTGCAGAGCCAAATTGGGGTGTCTACAACGACCGAGGCGCATCGCCGGCCCCCATACATTTCCCTCCTGACAATTTCAAACAAAGTCCACCTCGATGCCTTCATAAATGGAGAATGACGAAAAGGGGCTCTAAGCTCGAAGTAGCACCTCTAAGTAAAGGCGATCAATGACCTCAATACCTATGTCAGTAGTACTAGGGGTGTGCACAGGTTGGTTCGGATCGGGTTTGGTGCCGACCGGCCACCCCGACCCGAACTGGTCGGGTTGGAAATTCCCGGACCCGACTCCGACCGAAGGGCTTGGAAAAACCCCCCACCCTACGGTTTGTCGGATCGGTCGGGTCTCAACTAAAACATAAATTTTTTTTGAATCTCAAAAAAAATACAGGTCTGAAGATTTTTGGTAGGTTAGAGATAGGGAAAAATGGAGAGTCGCTGACTATGCATATGCTCACTACTGCAACTTTGTGTGCAACTATAGAGATTTGTTTAGAGTTCTTCATCCCGAATTCCTCCTTTTTCGGCGAGGTTATCTTTCATCTCTTTAGATTTCTTCTCCGATCTGCTTCAGGAGAGAGAGAGTGCACCTGAAAGATTTTCTTGCATTTTTTAGAACTGAGAAGTTTGAGAGAAAAGAGGGAGATAGATGAAGAGTTTGGAGCCTGAAGTTTCGGTCAGAGTGAAAGGAGAGAGAAGATAATGGCGGTGGGTAGTCTGTGGTGCTGGGAGTCGTGTGACAGCACATACACCTTTATTGCTGTTCTTGGAAATAGAAAAGGGAAGAGAGATAGTCAAGAATTTGAATTGTCTTTGCACGCTATGTGTTGTTTTGCACTGTATGTAGTAATTGTTTTGTATTGGGAATCTAAACCTTGAAAACAACATGTACAGCACCACTAATAACTCATTCAGTAATATTAATAAAGATATCCTAGTCAAGTCGGGTCGGGTTAATCGGTTTTGTAAAATTCAAACTGACACCCAACCCGAAAACTCATTTTTTGAGAATTCTCAACCCGTAACCGACCGACTACTTGGTTTCAAACCGACCGAATCCCTTGGGGTTGGGTCGGGTTGGACGGGTTGGTGCTCACCCCTAAGTAGTACCCCTTTTAGAAGTAAGGGTGCGGGGTTACAAATTAAAGATTCGCTACAAGCACACCTTAATGAAGAAGAAGATGCGGAAACTTATGTGGGTATACAAGTCGTGATTGTTCTTTACCAAAAAGGCGTTCGTCGCTTGTTGCGGATGACCGTTGTATCGTCCTTGTCTACTTGATTAGCCAATGGGCTTGGGGCAGTGCTAGCGTCGCGAAAGGAATGCTACCTATGTGTAAGTATGAACTAATTCAGACTGTGAAACTGTGATATGACTCATTAAATCAGTTATAGTTTATTTGATGGTATCTGCTACTCAGATAATTGTAATAATTCTAGAGCTAATACGTGCAACAAACTCTGACTTCTAGAAAGGTTGCATTTATTAGATAAAAGGTCAATGCGGACTTTGCTTGCTATGTTGATTCATGATAACTCGACGGATCGCACGGCTTTCGTGTCGAGGATGCATCATTCAAATTTCTGTCCTATCAACTTTTGATGGTAGGATAGTGGCCTACTATGGTGGTGACGGGTGACAGAGAATTAGGATTCGATTCCGAAGAGGGAGCCTGAGAAACAACTACCACCTCCAAGGAAGGTAGTAGGTGTGCAAATTACCTAATCCTGACATGGGGAGGTAGTGACAATAAATAATAATACCGGGCTCATTCGAGTCTGGTAATTGGAATGAGTACAGTCTAAATCCCTTAACGAGAATCCATTGGAGGGCAAGTATGGTGCCATCAGCCGCGGTAATTCTAGCTCCAATAGCGTATATTTAAGTTGTTGGTTAAAAAGGTCATACTTGGATTTTGGGTTGGGTCGATCAGTCTGCCTTTGGTGTGCACTTGTCGTCTCATCCCTTCCGCTGGGAATACGCTCCTAGCCTTACTTGGCCGAGTCGTACCTTCGGCGTTGTTTCTTTGAAGAAATTAGAGTGCTCAAAGCCAGCCTACGCACTAGATAATTTAGCATGGGATAACACCATAGGATTTTGATCCTATTATGGTGGTCTTCGGGATCGGAGTAATGATTACCAGGGACAATCGGTGGCCTTTGTATTTCATAGTCAGAGGTGAAATTCTTGGATTTATTAAAGACGAAAAACGGCAAAAACATGTACCAAGGATGTTTTCATTAATCAGGAACGAGAGTTGGGGGCTCGAAGACGATGAGATACCGTCCTATCTCAACCATAAATGATGCCAATTGGGGATCAGCGAATGTTACTTTTAGGACTCCGTTTGTACTTTATGAGAAATCAAAGTTTTCGGGTTCCGGGGGGAGTATGGTTGCAATAATAAAACTTAGGAATTGACGGAAGGGCACCACTAGGAGTTGAGCCAGCGACTTAATTTGACTCAACACGGGGAAACTTGCCAGGTCCAAACATAGTAAAGATTGACAGAGGGAGAGCTCTTTTTTGATTCTATGGGTGGTAGTGCATGGCCGTTCTTAGTAGGTGGAGCGATTTGTCTGGTTAATTCTATTAACGAACGAGAACTCAACTTGCTAACTAGCTATGTGGACGTAACCATCGACAGCTAGCTTCGTAAAGGGACTATGGCCTTTCAACCCACAGATGTTTGGTGGATAGAGTGTTTCACATTTCTAGGGTTGATTCGGTTTCGAGTCTTGACTATGGGTTGTGACAAGGGATTGTGGGGTACACACGTATGCTCACTTACACCTAGGTGGTGTCATGGTGGGTCGGGAGCCTCTATGGTCACGCTCAAGGGAGACTACGCTGGTTGCCCCTCTCACCTTTTTTTTTTCCAAAAAAAAAAAAAAAACTATCAAGTAGACCTAACCGCGACTGGGCCCACTCACCTTCACCCCTCATAAGCGAACAAAAAAAAAAAAAAGTTCAGAAGAAAAACCGCTTCACTTGTTGCTTCTGTCACCTTCTTCCTTCCTTTTATACAGAGAAGAGAGAGAGAGAGAGAGAGAGGATTCTGGAGCTTTAATTCGTTCGGTTGGAAGTCGTGGCGATCGCGAAATTAGGGTTCTCAAAGGTTTCGATCATCATTTCCTCCTGCTTGTAAGCTCTCATTTCATGGCGACGATCATCTCTCTCTCTCGAATTGGTTTTCTTGCACTGATCGTTGTTACGGGTTTTATTAGACAGCCTTAATCTAGATCTAATTCGTTTGATCAGATTGGTTTGACGGAAAATGAAATTAGTTTTTCTCGATCGATTGATTAATTAACTGTTCAGTTCCTTGTGCACAGAAGTAGACATGCCCTGACCTAATTCTCTGTTTTCTGTGATCGTTTCCTACTGAATTAATGTGTATGCTTTCGCGAACTGTGTTTATTCCGTGAAATATTTGTGTCGATGCGATCATCCCCCCTCTCGTGGTATGTTCATTTGTGTCTGTGCATACAGAGTTAGATGAAGTATTATACGGATTACAACTAATGTCATGTGTGTTATTCCATGCAGCATTATGTATTCCGTGTTTCAATGATTTTATTGTGGGAATAGCTTATCGCTAAAAGTAGATCACATAAAATAGTCTAGTCTAGCATGTTTATGTGTTTGTTATGACGCACTGATACTTCTGGAGATTGTTGTATCCGCGTCGACAAGCTGGGATATGCTGGAACCTGTATGGCCGTATCCATTATGTTTTAATATCTTTTTATTATGGAACATGTGGGACACACATGGGGACACGACGGAGTGATTTTTATAAAGTTTATAAGCTTTCTGGGGGTAAAATATTTATAAATTCATGAGTATTAGGCCAGAAGTGTAATATAAAACGTGTTTGTGTATGGATTATGAATGTACGCCATCGGTTGATAATGCATTGGATAGGTGTCGTAACCTAAATATTAAGTGGTTCTAATGTCGGTTTCTCTAACTAAGAAAATGTTACCTGCCGTGTCCGTGTCTCCCATTTTTGAAAATTTATGTTCGTGTTTGTATCCTTGCTACAGTGTGTGTAATTTTTGAATACCTGTATGTGGCTTATTTATGTATTCTTTGATAGTCTAGTGAAGTCCTGATACAAAATTACATATGCTAGATTTGGGTGAAGAGAAAAAGTGCAAAACATGGAAGGAATAAAATGTATCTTTCCAGAAATCAGTGACCTCACTCATCTTTACTTAAAGGGGAGGAAATTGTCCTTAATTCTGTGCTCAAAGCTGATATGTACAGATCTCTTTATGCACATGTATGGATATCAGGATATGGGTGGATTTGTAGGTTTTTTACCTTCATGCTCTTTCTTTGATTTTTTGTTATCTCCTCTTTTATGAGATTCTGTATATGAGACATACTTTGCATCAGTCGATTGGGTACATGTAGTAAGAGAGTTGTAGTTCTCATTACGTCCTATAGAACTTATACTCTGAAGTCTGAATGGAGTTTGTCACAACTCACAAGAGAGTAAGCCTAAGCTTGAACATGTTTGCCTCATAAAGTCCAGGGTTAGGGAACAAGGGTAACATTCCTTATAAAAGCTTCCTTTGACTGTTGTTTATTATGCCCGTTGTCCTCAGCTTTAATTATTTTGAAAGCTTAGTAAAAATAATATCTAAGGTAATTATGTGGGGGTGATTATGATGTTCGTCATAGAAACATAGTGTAGCATTTGATGGTGAAAATCTTGGATATGTTGCTATAAGGTCTTTTGCAGTTAATTGGTATTGCGGAAGAGGAGCCATAGTTGCAGAAATTCGTGGCACGAGATTTTGATCACTCTGTTTAGCTGCATTTTTTGGATCTTTAGATAATATTGCTTTTTCTCTCTGTTTGACCTCAGCCTTGATGGAATGGAGGGTTTAGATGGGGAGATGATGTAGCTTTTGCGTGACTACTATAGCCTATAGGTGATATGAAATCTTTCGTTTCTGTAGCTAAAAATAGGCTGTCATCTATTCAGATATCTATTGTTGATAACAAACGTAGATAGATAATTGGTTCCTTCGTTGTTCGATCACCAAGAATATGTTTCCATTAATTACTCCCTCCGTCTCAATTTGTTGTGCCTGTTTTCTTTCTGGGGCCTCTCAAAATAGTCTATATTTCATAATCTATAATTTTATTTTTATTTTTTTCGAAACCTTTGTTTAACAAAATTAATTGAGATCTATCAAACAAGATTTATATTGAATGACAATTTTTTGAGACGTCCAAAAAGGGAAACAGAGCACAACAAATTGGGATGGAGGGAGTATTAGACATGAGAAATGCTTGTATTATATGAACTTGGTAGATTTGAGGAGACAAAATATGTTGCTTATTATTTGACATGTTGATTCATCCATTTTCCCTAATTCATTACGTGATTGCGAAATGGGTGTTTCATGTATAGCAGTCAATTATTCATTTTGCCCGAGCATCTACTAATGGGGTTTGCCAAGTACGTCACTCTTATGCCTATGAGAAAATCTCCACTGGCTGTAATTGGGACTGTGCTGGCATTGCTATGCTAGTTGAACTAAGAGGCTCTTCACGAGTTAAAGTAATTTTCTTGAAAAATGGTGTAGGTGTGCCTTTATTATTTTTTAAACCTATGTATATTTGAGATCATTTCCTCCCTTCCTCATCATTAAAAAATGGCTAGAATGTCCTTTATTTTGTTATGCAGTTGTACCAGATTATAGCTTTAAGAAATCAGTCCTTCCAGTTGCAAAATTAGGTGAGGAATATCTGCTAATTGTGATCTTTTATGTTGAGTATTTTCGGCAGTGATCTCTTTATGAACTGAGACAATGAAGACAGGAACATCTTCCTTGAATCCTTATGCAGCATCATACATACCACTTGCAAGAAGAGGTACAGATGATGCAAACAAGGATTATTCATCGATAGAAAGTGGTTGTAAGGGTGGCAATGAGACTACCTGGTCGGGACCTCAATCTGTGGAGGCGACCCAGAACCAGTACCAAAGCAAAGCTTCTCAAAACTACGGTGCCCATGGTAAACAGTCTTGTGAGAATTATGCGCTGAAGAGTAACCCTGTACATGGCTCTTATGCTGCATCATCACAAAATTCAAAAGAGGCGACAGAAAAGCAGATCCCAGATGAAGAATATGACATGGATTTGGCTTATCTTCAGATGACGTTTCCTGGTATATCATATGAGTCCCTCTCTGCCGTCTATTTCACGAATAGTGGAGACTTGGATGCCACAATTGACATGTTGAACCATTTCGAGGTAAACTTTATTAACTGCTAAATCATCACTCTGTCAATTATGCTTTGTCCTATATGTTTGGTAATCAAGTCGGGGTTTGTTCTGCCCTCTTTCCCTGGGTTGTGGCATGCACCTCTTTCCTCGGCATTTGGTTTCTGAAACAGTGCAACATACCATGCTATGAGTTGTACCGCTAATCATTTGCTGGAAATAGTTTGGATGCTCTCTATTTGGTACTGTTGTGTTGTTATTACTTATGTTACCACTACAACTGTTATTCCTGTCACAACTATTATTTTGGTAACTCTTATGGTTAAGATTTTATGTTATGTGGTGATGATATAAAGAAACACACAGTAGAAAAATGATGCTTCTAGAAAAATCGAAGGAAACAAGTACTAACTTGCCTTCGCCTTTCATTCTGGGTTCATATGAGGTACTTTGAGTTGACTTTCTAAGGAACGGAGCACCACTATAAAGATTACAGTGGTGCTGGGTAGTGATGAGCTTCTTGGAGCAGTAGACTTCACTTGTCAGATATCATTCTCTGGAGGCTTAATTTTGATATGGGCAATATTATCATGTAGATGTTGGTGCAGTATTTTTTACCACCATCCTTATCAGAGCTTTATCAGAACACTTTAAGATACCTGTTCATTATAGCTATTTAAGATTCTGCCTAATAATTTGGAAATGGTTCCGACTTTGGGATGCCAAAATAATATTCTACCTCGAAGCTAATTATAGTGTTGATGTTGTTTAATTGGACGGTTCGCTAGGAAAGTCCACAACGATGTCTGTTTTGTATTCATAATGAACTTATTGTTCGAGATGAAGAACTTCTTATTGGATATGTTTATCTGGTGTCGGACTGTTTATAATGTCCTTCAAGTTCTATTTTATACATAAAATGAGAATAGTTGGAGATTTTATTAGGTTTTAGACTCATTATAATGTGTTTTTTGGCCTCATGAGGGGGCTATGGGCAATACTTTGACTACTTAATTTGTGCAATTGATGCTAATTACCTGTAAGCTGTAGAATGAGCCTTATCACATTTCATGCTTATGTGTAGAATCTTTTCAGACAGATTCTCGTCACGACATTTCTCAAATCTTCTGATGATTGTACACTGAATGTTTTTTTTGTTAACAGCTTGACCCCGATGAGTATTCCGAAAATCTTATGCATGCTTTCAACATTGGTGACGTGTCAGAATCCGGATCTCCTACTGGGAGTGCATCTCTGAAACTGAAGAAGGTGGCAGGTGAAGGCACTGGTTCTTCATCCGGTACCTCTGAATCAGCCCATGGCACCTAATTTGACCCTAAAACTATAAAAGTTAAGAAAAAACTCTTTTTCTCTCACCCTTCGATTCTGTGGATATAAAGCGTGAGATTCGGAACTTTTTCCTTGCTGAAAAATTAGGATGTTGCAACTTCTAGTTTGGTTGTATAGCTCTTAGCCTGCTTGTAGTTTGATCTCTTATCTTCTTGGGTTGATGTTTCTTGTTGTTAGGTCAACTGCCTATAGAGTTGACCTCTGTGTTGCATGGGAATGAGAGGTGCAATCCTCTCTCCTTTTTTCCGTAGATGTAGAAGAAGCAATCTTAATCTTTTGATTTGCTATTTTCGCTGATATTCTCGCAAGATAATTGAAAACCGAATTGGTGGGGGTTTCTGATTCAAAGATTCCTTTCAGTGATATATTTGTAGATTTTTTTTCTGCAACTTATGAGTGAATATGTTACGGTGGTTTCATTAGCCTTGCGTTTTATTGATCAGGGGTTTGACACGCTATCACTTTGGCTCTTTGCCTAACTCCCGGAAAACACCAAAATGATGTATTTGGTGACGGTTTTGACTGCATGCAAAAAAAAAAAAAAAAACCCGGGGATGAACTAGAGTTTATAGGGCTGGTTCTATTATGTTGTTCAGATTGCAGCATTTGCCAGTAGAAGGCCAAGGCTCTTGTTATGATGCAGCTTTTGGTTGATTAATCTCCTAAAATTGAAACCCCCACCAAACAAGGGCTTACCTTAAGTAACAACTCGGCCGATGAAGGGCCCTTTAGCTGTATTACCTATGTTCCTTTTTTTTTTCTTGAAACTTACGATTTTAGATACTTTTGGCGAGAGTAATCACTAAAATATAACTGCATGTTGAGCTTTCTATAGACGTGGTTATCTTGCCGAAGGCAATAATTGATTAGTAGATCTGGCATATGATTGTCGCTTGGAGAGGTGTCAACCTAGTTGGGATGTTTCTTGGCGTTGTAATGCCGCTTCCTCGGTTCCCTTTAATTTTTATAATTTGTTTCCAATGATTAATGAAATCCTTTTTTGCCGTTCAAAAAGAAAATTGATTAGTAGATCTTCTGTATAGAGTAGAGTGTTCTGTTATTAGTTAATTCCAAGTTTGGAGCTAGGTCTTGGATTGGTATGTATTATGTTTGATTTAGTTGTTGCGGGTCTCACATAATTGATGTAGTGTCCCATTTTTGTAGTAATTCGTTAAATATAATTGATGTAGTGTCCCGCTGAGACATTGTCTTTGTTATTTTTCAAAGTAATAAAGGGCCAAAATGCAGATTACCAACCTATGATTAAGCTGTTTAGAGATGACCTCCCTGATTTTTATTAATGACCAAATCACCTCCCTATGCTTTTGGACTAAAGTGCAACGGTAACTCCGTTAACGATAAAGATAAAATGACTATAATACCCCTGCAACTTAGCCCTCTTCTTCATCATTCTTTTCTTGGCAGAAATAAATTAAATTAAATTAACCATTTTTTCACTGTTTCAATGTGCCTAGTTTAAAACTTTAAACACAAATCTATTATTTAATTTTTGTACAAAACAATCTGTGAATTAATAATACGCATAAGAGCCGTATACCTATAAGATTTTTTTTTTTTCTTTTGGGTGCAAACAAAGAACAGAAAACAAATCAAAGGAACCCAAACTCCGCCACAAAAGCAATACCGGAGATCACCCACGCAACCCGCACCAGATCATCGCCGAAAAAACCAAGCTTTTTGTTTTTCCATAAAAAATAAAAGAAACCTATGATCCGTTGGGGTTTTTTTTTTCTAGGTAGTAGACTTCTTCAACAAGAGCCAAAACAAAAAAATAAAAAATAAAAATCAAAGAATAATATTTCTGTAGAGGAAGGACGATCCTTTCCAGCGAGTCGGAACTTAAATTCGATGCCTAATTGATTGAAATCGAACCAGTTGTTTGAAAATGAAACCTGATGTTGTTTTCCCTCAACAGCACCCGGTACCCACCATGCACCCAATTTCTTTTTTTCTGTTTTTTGGTTGAGCTCTAAGATGCAATGGATCTGGTTTGCAACGTAAACTTAAATTAGAGGATCTAGAACATCATGTATTTTGCACAAATTAAACATTATGCAGAATTTATCATATACATAAATAGGATTTACCAACTTTGATCCATGCCGATAAGCTAGGTGGTAATTCAACTAAAACCAATTACTCATCTTTATATCGGGAAAATTTCAAAAAAACCCCTGATCTTTCACCCCAATGTCCCATAAATACCTATCCTTTCGTTTATTTCAATTAGACACCTATCCTATTCACCCGTTATCAAATTGGGCACCCCGCCCAATTAACCGTCCATTTTTGGACGGAAAATGCCCAGTTGGCACATTTTACGCTGACATGGGAACATTTGGCGCTGAGTTGGCATGTATTGGGGGATAGAAGAAGAAAAAAAATGCACAGCTGAGCTCTGCACTTCATCATCTCCATTTCCTACCGTCTCTCTCTCCTCCTCCCTCTTCCTTCCCCACATACCTCTCACCATCATCCCTTCAAATACAGAAATTCACACCGCCGACACCGCTATCTCCGTTGTCTCCCTTGAGAAATCCAAAGCCAGCCGACATGGTCTCAGATCCTTCTTCACGCACCTAATCACTCTTCCATGCTTTTTTCGTTTTTTTTTTTCTCAATCAGGAGTATGGAAAATTTCTGCAGCGATTAATATAAGCATGATTGCTGTAGAAATAGATCAAAGTATATGTCTTTAGAGAAGTTAAGACCTACTTATCGAAAAACATGCTTTGGGCAAAATCAAGCTCATGAATCTGGGTTTTTCATTTTGATGGGTTTAATTCATAGTGTGTAAGATTCTTGTTTTAATTCATAATGGGTTCAATGGATTCAGATTTTTGCATTATGGGTTGGTCTATTCTTGGCCTGAATCCCATTTTCTGAGAGGTGGGTATGAAGCATGTTTGTTGTTTGGATCTGGGTTTTATGATATCCACATCGAGGTTGCAGCAGATGGTGGCGGTCGTGATCAGTGGTGGCGGTTTATGGCCGGGAATGGTTTATGGCCGGGAATATTGTTGTACGAGTTTTGGGGGATCTAAGGCGGCCATGGATGAGCTGAGGGGAGAATTGGAGAGGTGGATTCCAGAAGGATGCTTTTCACGTTTTTTGGTTTTTTTTTTTTGGTGTTACGATGGTGGGCCCACTAGTACATGTGTTCTGCCACGTGTGTTGTTGTGTCTCTTGTTGTGCTCCAATGTTGCCAGCTAGGCATTTTCCGTCCAAAAATGGACAGTAAATTGGGCGGGGTGCTCAATTTAATAACGGGTGAATAGGATAGGTGTCTAATTGAAATAAACGAAAGGATAGGTGTTTATGGGATATTGGGGTGAAAGATCAGGGGTTTTTTTTGAAATTTTCCCTCTTTATATCATGTGAGCCACAACATTTATAAATAGGTTCTTACATGCAATCCCCCAAGACGGTGGGTTGGGGCCAAGATCCTACGGAGGGAAAAGCAACAACAGTTATGACCAAAAATTCTTTTTGTACAACCATTTCAGCTACAACCATTTACAACACCCTCACATACAAGTGGGGCCTATACCCATAATTGTGTGGGGACCCCATATGTATGTTAGGGGTTATAAGTGATTGGAGCCGAAATTGTTGTACATATAACATTGTTCAGTTATGACTGATGAGAGAGAGAGAGAGAGAGAGAGAGATAGAGAGATGAAGACGTCTTGGCCTCGTTGGTGGTTTTGTTCGCCTGAAAATTTTAATCGGGGAAGAAACCCAAGAGATGCTGATTTGGGAGGCCTAGAAGATGTACTGATGTGAAATGGCAAGTTATTTCTCTGTAAAAAAAAAAGGGTGCTTCCATTTTATTTTGGAGAGATGAAGGAGAAGGATAATGTTGTCATTTTACATAGAAGTTCAATTTATTTAACTCTGTTTTTATTCCCACCCTCCTATTAGGTGTGCGCACTACACCTTCGTCAATTTGGCTGGAAAATGTGACTGTAGCACTTTAGTCCAGAGGTACAGAGATGAATTATCATTAGCAAAACTCCGGGAGGTTATCTGCCAAACGGCCTACCCATAGGTAGGTATGTAATTTACACTTTGCCCAAAAAAAAAAAAAACTAACTTTTCGATTTGAGTTTAGATCATAGTTTGAACTTCGGTATACAGTTCCACACACACTGGCTTACAAACCTTTCTTAAATGAAAATTCATCAAAATAATGAGACATTGACCGAGTTAAAAACGGCAACGTAATGCACAGAGTTTATCAGTTCGAGACGGGACGAATTTACGTGAACTTATGTACCCTCACATCATGCGAAGACGGGTTCAAATTTACATGAACTTATCATCAAATTTGATTAAATTGAAATGAACTTAATCATTCTCACATGCGAAGACTACGTTTCATGCTTATTGGACCTACGATGCAGACATCACGAAGTATTAATCTTATCTTATTCTACTAGTGTCGATATACCCTTGTGACATTGATGACTTCGGTATTTTTTCCAATTTCATATGTTCGCCCTTCCTCATACCTGTAAAAACAAGTGATGGAAAACAACCATTGAAATATGCTTTTCACTTGCAACTCTCAACGCTATGCCCGAAATTTGGATCAGTCAACAGACTTGTACCAAAAAGAAAAAGGAAAGAAGCAAAAGCCGTAATCTCCATCTCCATCACAGAGTGACAAATTCTTATTCATCCATCCTTGCTCCATGATAATCCACTGAACAAGGGATGACTTGCAGACTTCTTATACGTTGCTAAACCGGGAAAAACAAAAAGTACTGTAGTAAATAGTCATTTTCTTCCCTAAAAACCGTGATGGCTTCCTTGGCTCTCTGTTATTCCTGAAGTCTTCCTTTTCTTTCTTCTCTCCACAGATATAAAACCCAAAAATAGAAAAGTACTAGACATTCAGGATATCAATCCAATGAAAATTCATAAAGAAAAAGAAGCAGCATTGGCCAAGAGAGAGGAGAATATTACTGTTAATAAAAGGGCCTGCTGAGCACAATCATGTGCAGCCCGATTACAAGTACATTTAACAGCAGAAGCCCAGCAAGAAGTATCCTTCGAGGCAGGAGACTAGCCAGCAAGCACATGGACAATGGTTCTAAATCCAACTCAACCATGACACAGACACGGACCGGTACGAATTTCCATTCAATGAGTCCCTCGAAATGTTTTAAACAAAAGCTCATTCATTTCTGAGCAAAGAATATTGACAAAGAACCACTTCTATAACTTACAACAAAGCTCATTCATTTCCGAGCAAAGTAATGAGATATATACAATATCGAATCCTACATTCCTGTACCTACATTCCTCTTCCTAAAGGTTAATTTTGTGATGTAGCAGAATATTCAAAAATCAGACGTTTAGATGGAGCAGATTGGAGAAGCACCCGCAAGCGGCTTGTAAGCTGGTAGATCAAGGTCCATTGAATGGCCATCTCTGAATCCTTAATCTGCCGCACTACCGAGGCCTGGAAAAAGCATAAAAAGGATATATCAGATGATTATGGACAACAGAGAGAGAGAATTCATATAATCTGCTTTCTTACAACAGAGAGAGAGAGAATTCATATAATCTGCTTTCTTATAAACTTCAGCACTGACAAGCTTAAACTACCGTTGTTTGCCATCGAAGTACAGGAATAGAAGTAGAGAGAAACGAATCCAGAAACAACCATTATGTCCTAGCACAGTTTTCGTGATATTTCCCTTAGAAAAAAAGCACTAATTAACATACCCTCCAATAGGACCAATACTACGACTACTTCAAAGATTACAATTGATCATATTCCATGGACAATATCTCTTCGATTCAAATCTCTGACTCTCTTCTCCTACATGAATCAGACTGGTAGAAGATCCACTTATAGTTTTTAGAACTAAGCACTTAAAGTAACTTTCTGACAATCCCCTTGAATTCCAGTTTTGGTATATTTGCAACTTTGATAGCAATGGATCTGAAAATGAAAATATTCACCCCTTGTTTACGTATAAACTCAACCATAAACCATTGCTGCAGCTATAATTTGTTTGTGCCAGCTCCACAGCAAAATTGCTCAGAATGAGACATTTTTACTATCAGCCATTTTCTTATTTTCATAGCATCAACCGCGAGATATGTATTTAGTGAAATACGATAGATCAATATGAAACAAAAAAGGCAGCAGCCAGATCTTTGAGACCCCTTTTCTGTTGACTGGAAACCCAAATAGGTGTACTGATGCCTCCCCCAGTCAATATTCAACAACAGCTATTCACCCAAGTTTTTTAGTAGTAATAAATCGACCCCAATTTTTATTTTTATTTTATGTTGTTCCTTCAGAATCAATCAATCATATACTCCAAAAAAGCATCATACAACAAAATAAAGCCAGATAAATTGGGAACTGAAATTCTCAGTCTAATAAAACACGAATCCAAGTTAACCTGCAGGCGTTTCCCAAGCTGAACTTCAAATTCTGTTCCGAATGAAATATTGCTGGCTAGCGATTTAAGAGGATCAACAGTGGGGTCAACAGAAAGCAAGCTGGGAATCTGAGGTGCATGAACTAGCCTCCACCTAGCCTGTCCAAACTCTCCCTTCCCTTCAATTCTTGGCATTAATGTCTCGAGTGTTGCAGTAGCAAGCTTCTTAAATGCAAGCTGGCCATCACCTTCTAAGATGGACTCTGCCAGTTGACTCCCAAAGACTCTAGCAGCCTGTGCAATCATGAACAACTGATGAAGTTAGTCTGCCTCAAGTGCATGTCTAGGAAACAGAACAAAACATTGTACATATATTCCATCTCGTAGACAATATGCCAAATAAAAATCAGTAAGATGGGCCAAAAGATTATATATTAAATTTTTATATCTTCGTAAACAAATTTGATTTAAGTTGATCTAATCACTACTTGAACACCTAATGTGATATTAAAAAAAAAAAACATTTTTACTAGTATTTGTTAGAGCATCCAACTTAAAATCAATCGGCAATGAGTGGAGTGGCTCTCCAAGCTCATATAGGTTATAACTAACCAATGTGGGACAAGCTCTAACCCTCCACCGCACGTGCGATCCTGACCCACATGTGGAGAGGTAAATAAAGGATCCACAACATTGGCATCATAACGACACAAGTTGCAATTATGGCACAAACAAGGGGCAATCAATCAAGATAGTTGTCCAAAAGCCTCCAAATGCCTAGCTCTGATACCATGTTAAAGCATCCAACTCAAAACCCATTGGTAATGAGTGGAGTGGTTGTCCAGGCTCATAAACTAGATTTGGAGGTTATAATTAGTCCATGTGGGACAAGCTCTAACAGTAGTAATTGATAATACAATTATTTTTTTAGGTAGATGAATCATACTATAAAAAACCCAAAATGGGGAGAGTGCCAGCTGTACAGCACAATAAACAAATCGAAGTACCAACTGTACCAATGAACAACTATACAAAAACACCCTATTTAGGGGCCTTAACTGTCTTAATTGATTGATAATAAATAGTCAAATTCTGGGTAAAATTAAAATAAACCCCCCCAAAGTATGACCCATTTCCAAGTTGCCCCCGTAAGTGCAAACTCCGTCCCTAAACCCCCTCAATATATTTGGTTTTAGCATTCAGCCCTCCTATTAGCAATCTGTTAGGGTTTTGGATGGAAATGTGCATGTGACCAGCACATGACTGACTAGATGAGTTTATAGAACTAATATGCCCTTCATCTTGATAACTTATGATAACTTCCGGGAAAAACCGATTGTATTACTGAATGCTGAATCACAATGATAAAAAGCACTTTAAATAGTAAAACCCTAACAACGTGATCCACGCTAATCTGCGCAATCTATGCCTAAAATAGAAGATACAGAATATATGCTAATCTACGCAATCTATGCCTAAAATACAAAGATACACTTTCACACATCTCTCGTTTATTACTATTTTTAGCTGGGACAACATAAACATAAGCTCGCCAAAGCCTGCATTAACCATTGACATTTGGCACAAGTGCCGTCAGCAGGCCATTTCACACTAGCATCACACAGCCCTATGGGCTACTGCAAATCTCCAGCGTCGCCACCAGAGCCAAAACCACTGCCCTTTCACATCTCCAAACTAAAATCCTAAGGACAACCACATGCCCCTCTATGTCATTCGATTTAAGTACCCTTAATCAGATTGCGATGAATTGTGATAAAATTGGGACATGAGTGGGTGGGTCTTGGTGATGAACTTTTTGGATGAAATTTGTGAAGCTGTGTACGTTTCGATGATCAAATTGGTGGAGAGTGGGCATAGATTTCAATGATAACATTGGGTGATGAAATCAGGTCTCGTCCAATCCCCCTTGCCTTTCTTGGTAACAGTATTCTTGCCAATGGCCACAATTCCTGCGGCACACTACTGCCAGCGATGATATCATGGTTGGCGGAACAACTGAAGGACTTGGCTTTGTTTGACCGGGTATTTCATTGTGGACATGCGCAAGAAACGCAGAGAATGCAAGGGACAATGATTAAAAGGCAACAAAGTAAATTTCTATTTTCTGTTCACTCCGTTGTGAAGTATAATTTAGGAACTATAATCTAGGGTTTTCGTTTGTTAGGGCTTTAGTTAAATTGCTATTTATCTTTTATGTTTGGGTAGTTTTGTCCTTTTATGTTATTAGGGTTTTGCTAGGGTTTTTAGGCTTAGCCTATATAATCCCTTGATTAGTTTTGTAATGGTACACATGTTTTGCAATGCAATAATAGCCCGTTTGTTTGGTAGTATATGTTTGTTTGTTTCTCATCCTTTAAAAATTATCCTCCGTTTACCACATTGAGATACATATACTTGCAACAATTTTTAAACATTAGGGAGGCAAAGTGAAAAATGGCCAATAGTTTAGGGGTTCTTTTTGGAATTTATCCTGATGTATATTACAACATTAACAACAAACATTCTTTAGACATTCGTTATCTCTTCGTAATACATGTCACCCTGAATAGTCACATTTGTTACCCAATAAGAACTAAACTACCTGTCGCACCAAAAAAGTCTCCAGGGAGAAAGGATTAGTAAGGCCTAGTTTAGATTTACCTTCTTGTTGGTGATAATTGAAGAAATTAGAATATTGACGACTGTAAGTCTATAACTACAACATTACCTCAGTAGGTGAGAGGACATCCTGTTCCACAGAACGTGTCGAAGTCACAACCAATTTTTCCTGCCAGTTACTAGCTCGACCTTGAATCCTGAATTGCCACTCTGATCCAACAAGAGCCAAGTCTAACATTGGATCTAGTCCATAATCAGGTTCAAATTTTGCTACATTCAGATGATCCCGCTTCAGCCTCACCTGAATTTGGAAATATCACTGTGAAATTAATCCATAGGGATCGGATACCATGCCAGAAAAGGCACACACACACACACACACACACAAAGGAAAAGAACACGCCATGCAAGTGAAAGATCGAACTACTCAAGTAACATAAGAATAAAAAGGACTTGCCTGAGTTGCTACAAGATTTACATCACCATTTTCAAAAGTTAGAATGCCTGTAGGCTTTATCCATTTGGGATGAGCCATGCCATCTAACTCAAGTTCTCCACTAACAGCGAAATTGAGAATCAAAGGGTAAACTATCCTCAGCTCTGGCCCAAGAACAAGCTTTAAGTCAGTAAGGCGGATATCCACATCGGGCTTGCTATTAACTTGCCCCATTTCCTTTTCACCTCCACCCTGTTTACCTGTAAAGTAATGAAGAACTATGTCGGGAGTTCCCCCTTTGGCAACTAGTAAGCTACCTTGCATTATGTAACTACAATTTTTAGGCACATTTTACATGAACAGGATTGATTTGGCTTGTGACCTCGTTTAGTGCAATATCACAATGCATTTCAGCACTAATCACTACTACTTTTACCAACAAAAGATACTGAATAACTACTTTACGAAGGTCTATCCCAAATACCAAAAAAGGAAGACGAGGATCAATGACAAGGGCAGACAGATTAAGGAAATACTGCAACACCTTTACAGATAACAATACATAATAGGTTTTGAAGGCGAGAACTTGACCGGAGAATCAGAGATACAGGTAAATAATTTGGAATTGACTATCAAACATTCAATCTCAAATGACATTGAATACAACAGATCAAACATATAAGGTGTAATTCAAACTACAAGTGCACAGTGAATAACCAAAGTTAGAACTGCATTAAAATGTGCTGTTCTAGTCTGTTCTAATTACCACGCAGAACAGCATAGGTTGCTCCCAATGTTTATCTTTACAGAGGAATAGCGAGGGTAGAAACCTAACTATTCTAGATAATGCATCTACGGACTGTGACCGAGGAGGCCAATTCAATCCCATAAGGACTTATGTGAAACTTCATAAAGGTTTCTTTATTCACTTCATTAACGACGCCAACCAAAATGCATTATGATTTTAAAAACAATGTTGATTAAATTGGGATCTACTAGATCAGGAACAGAATTATTATAAATGACTCAACTCAGCCCTGTAGTATCAATTACACAGCCTAACAAATAGACACTCTCAAAAAGATTAAGAAAAAAATAGCAATGCTCTCATCTTCTCTACATACGATACAAGTACACTCCGTTATTAGTTGGTAGGTCAAATGGATCAAAGACTCGAAGACGCAGGAAAATGTGGATGACAAATTGAAAAGTTACAGATCTAGATGGACCAGATAAAGAGAAAAGAAAAGTACAGAGTATCCAACCAACCTTAAATACTACCAACAGTTAACCACTGAACTTTCAAACGATATGCCACTCAACCAAGTTTTTACGATTTTACAGACTAATAAATTACTCCCTGTGTTCCTTAATGTTGGTCCCTTTTGGGGATTCCAACCTTTTAAGAAGACATGTAATGATTACAGTTTAATCAAATTTCAAACATTTCGGAACATTCCAAAAATTGAATAGTGGACCAACAATTAAAAACATTCCAAAAATAGAATAGTGGACCAACAATTAGGAACAAAGGGAGTATCAGTTATATCCCATCATGAGTCATTTGTTAATTAACCAATTCTTTCGTGGAAGCATAGCCACTACAGTATTAACCTTTACCTAAACGTCATCATATAAAAGCTTCTATCAGTTAACTATATTTATTAACCATTAATTGTGTAAAGTTAAGGAGTTAGGAATAATAAAGAATAACAATATCAGAATAAGCTTTAGTTCATGTAACCGGTAGGAGGTTTTTTCAAGTTAGTCAAAATCAAAGGTCAGTATTTGACATAAACTATCCTAGTCTAATCATGCAACTCCAATTGAGTTCATATTGTGGAACACTTTTCGACAGTTTTTTGAGCGATATCCTTACAAAGGTTTGGACCACAATTTAAATCTACCGGATGTTAACTGATTTCCAATTTTCTTGGAGCATCGCCCAACTATGAACTGAAAAGTTCTCATTACACAGTCAACTTACCAGGAGGATCATGGAATGGAGCTCTCAAAGCAGCAGGCTTATAACTGAAAAACCTCGAAACATATTTTGACGCTACCACCCGATTGTAACCACCACTTGAAATCTTTGACTTGTTTGATGCCGTTTTATTTGACGGAGCAGCTCCGCTACCCTTATCATGTGGTAAATATGCCTCTCCATGACTTAGTTTAATCTTGCCAGAAATGTTTGGTTGCAATATGGAACCTGATACTTGCAACTGAGAATCAACTTGACCACTGTGATTTTAAGAAGTGTTAGTTCTCCATTAACAATATATAAATGAGAAGAGAAACGGAAGATAAAAGTTACACAGTAAACAAGTTTCGATTATTATTAAGGTAACAGCATTATCACAGGCAACAGCAAATTTTTTACTTTGAAGAATAAGGGAAAATAAGAGACCAATTGTACAATTTTTGTTGTTGTTAGAACAATCCCAACTTAAAAGCAAATAAAGCTGTATCAAAAGACATGCATCACCCTATTTCACTTATAAATCTGACATAGCTGCTGCAAAGAGCCAAACGGCCCAAGCCAATCATAAATTCAGAAAGGTATAAAAGACACCTTAAAATATTCTTTGCCCGAACTTCGAAGACTTCACATTTCAAGTCAATTTTATCACCGAGAGATGCTTCGCTAGTCCTGAGAGGAAGGTTCCCTTTTACTGACAGCTTCCCTCTTCTGCTTAACCTACTCTCCAATAAAACAATGCACAGCCTATTTGAATTCACATGAACCGTCCCACCTAAGTTTGTGAGAGGTTTCCGGAGCACTGGTGAAGATACAGTTGCCCTGTGGAAAGATGCTGATCCATCAAGCACTGGTTGTTCAACAGTACCTCTGACCTATTTATTCAAGACAGATGAACTTGAATCAGTAATGCTATTCCTAATAAGATGTAAACAATACAGCGACATCCTTCTTTTTATTTTACAATCCATTAAAGCAAGATATGTCAATTGAAACTCAATATTGACTAGATTCACCTGAAGTGTTACGTCTGCATTGCCCTGAAGCCAGTTGGCATAGGGAGATAAAGCTGTTAACAACATCATGCCCCCATCTTTAATGTCAGCATCAACCCTAACCTCACCTGCATCCAAAATGTTCCAGTTTAAACCTTTGAGAGTCTCTGCCAATTGAGTGTCCCAACCTTCTTCATTTCTGTCTCTGGCTGCTTTCTTATCAGTCGCTTCATCGGCAGAACCTCGACTCCTTTCCTTGGACCAACCAGGAATCCAAGTTGCTTCATTTTTCTCCCTTTCCATCTTTTCTTCCTCCAAAATGTTAGTTTGGACCAAAGTTAATGGAATGCTTCCTTGAATGTGTACATGACCACTCTGGATAACAGGTTCAAATTTAGCATTAAACAGAAAGCGGCTGGTTGAGGTTAGGGAAGCAACAACTTCAGCTCGTCCAAGATCAATTCCACCAATAGCACCATCCAATAGCCTCACTTGCACATCACATTCTGGTTTAGCAAGACTTCCTCTGAGATCCCCTTCCATGTGTAATATACCTCTTATAGGTGCCAATAATTGCCGCAAAGAATGAACCGTATCAGCAGCGGAAGATTCAATAACCTGAACTAGTGTAGGGACTAGACTAACAGGAAAATTCAGAACAGCAAAATGCAAATTAGATTTTGGCCCTAACAAGGTTCCATCTGCGTGAACTGTGGCATTGTCCTTTTGAATAAACATTTTCTCAAGACGCAAACCATCATCATTGCTGTATGCACCAACTGCTAGAAGACGCTGAGTTTTGTAGGTCCCCCACTCCCAGTCTTCCCCATGAAAGTCAAATTCTGCCTGCAAAATATTCAAATGGGACGAGATAAGGCGCATGGTAAAAATGTACAATACAAATCAAATACCTTATTTGCTTCTACATCATGAAACCAGCTTATGGTGCTTCATGTTTTTCCTTTTACATTCTGATTTCAATTTATAGATATAATAAAGGAAATTCCATACTACAACCGCTTACAGTTTATTTTAAAGTCTGGCAAGGAAAAAAATAAACAAATCAATTTCATAGATCAATGAGATCAGGAAATCAGAAACCAAAGAGTCCATCTCCATCAGCTAACAAAAACCATAATGGTAAACTACCTCAACTTTCAACATACCAAGGAGAATATATCTGAGTTTCTTGGTGTTCAAATTTCAGTATGGAGGTATATATACAGAGTTATATGCATGAAACCCTCTTCATACTGCATTATGAAGAACTTCAAAGATACCTACCACTGTGTCCCCATTGCCTCCACCACTTGCATCAAGATTACCATTCCAGCGACCTTTAAGCTCAGCTAAACCCGGAAGACTCAACTCTTCAAGAATTACTTCGTTTGGTGCAGTACAATAACCCCGAATTTCCTGGAAATCCACAAGAGTACAACAAAGTTAAAAGAAAACATAGAAAGGTGATTTTGAGATGAGTTCCAGCCACTTACCTCTTTGACCAGATTAAAAAAGCAACCAATTGGCACTTAATTCCAGTTTCTCTAGCTCTAATATCTGGAAAGTGTGAGTGCCAAAAAGATATATGAGATATAAGTACCTCAAGCAGGTTCTGAAGGCTTTCCGTATACAGTCCCACCGACTGCAAACTTTGTATAAAAAGGTCCTGTAAGTATTGTAAGAGAAAGATGAGCTCAAATTTACAGCAAAAAAGACTGTCTACTTTCTGTCTTGATCTTTTTACAAAGGATCCATGTAGAAAAGAATGAGGCAACTCCAAAAGAGAGAGCTAAACAAGACAAGTTGATTATTGGCATGATCTACTAATAGTATGTATGTGTATTATTAAGATACTGTTGCACGTAACTGTAACAGTAGGCTCATGGATGTTGCCTACATATAATTAAAACAAAGGCTCACATTGAGTTCTTATCCTAATGTAATTATAGATGTCCCTACCAGGTGTACGCACCATGGTTTTGTTGTCTCCTTAGAAAATTAGACCTGGGGAAGTCTGGGTGCATCTATGATTAGATTGATACAGGTTAGGGCTCATAATCATGCAAGGTACACTTGGTGCACGACATTGATATCTTACTTGGCCTACACAATAGCTAGTCCTACTTCTAATGCTATCTACACCATTTGATTGGTACATATTTGTAGTATAGTTACTTATTTCTTCCCACCAATGCAATTAGTTGAGTTCTTCCAGGAGTTTGGAAGTTTAATTTGCTTGAAGCCATACATAAATTACTCCAATGATACTTTGGCTTGCAGTTCAAACTCAAAACCAATTTTGGGTTGCCCAGCATCAAACATTTAAGGGAATGCCACCCACATTAACAACAAATTCTTTCATCAAAGGTCCGCCATAAACTAACATGTTTCATAGAGCAACACAATGGAGTTGAGTCTAATTAACGGAAAAATTGGACGAGGTATTGGGCCGAAGGGTGACCAATTGACGCCAAAACTTACCATGTTGGCTATAATAGGTTATATACGTAAGGACAGTTAAAAGAGATTACAGAACATTGCACATACAATACTAAATTATGATGGTATGTGGAAAAAAAGTAAAGCAAGTGTTATGTAATCACAGAAGATGTCATTTTCATCTGCTACAAAAAGCTACTCAGATTAGACGAATTGAACACACTGCCTTTTCCCTTCATTGCAGGGGGGTAAGAGGAATATTGGATTTTATTCAAATAAAAACCTCAAAATGCAGGTTGTGATTCTTTTATCATTGCGACATCAATTTTGTGATAAGAAGACAGGCTACCACCCAGCACCTGCTAAACTGTGAATCTGTGATATATTTAATGAGCAACATGAGAAAAACATGCATATAGTTAACTACCATAACTACGAGTTCCATCACTCTAACCTTTGATCTAGATTGAGCCACAGGATCTGTACTTCGAGAAAGAAGTCTTGCAAGTGGAAGCATCTCAGCAATCTCAGCTCGAGGAACTATGAGCCTCATTCTCCATCGACCCATGGAAGATATGACACTCCCCAGATGCCCAGCCATGGCTCTTTCAAATAAGCTACCTCTTTCCTTACCCATGGAGTTCCGATCTCGGGTGCCAGGCAACACATATTCACCTTGTAGCTCATACTGGCTGTTGCATTGTTCCAAAACAGCTTTTTCTACAGTGAGCTAGACATAGTAAGGAAGGTAAGCACGTTATTCGCATGGTGTAAGTTACAATTAGCAGTAGATAAAAAGGTGCAAGAGGAGGCACTGGCCCTGTATAAAAGTGATCATGTGGCTTAAACATTCGATTTTCTTATGAGTCAGCATTAAGCAATGAAACCCAAAACAGAACCAGTAAACAAAACACCAATAAAGGTATTAAGGTTAATGTCTAGGCTGAAAAAAGAATGAAGAATAATTCAACGAAGAGTAGGATAAGAAACTAAAATGATTCAGCTTTTCTTTTGTTTGGTTCTAAGTATTCCTCTACCAATAGGGCTGCAAACGAGCCAAACCGAGCCGAGCTTCAGAATGTTAAGGTTCATTCGTTAAGTTACTAAGCAAACTTGAGACCAATGTTTTGAAAACTGGACCGGTAAGCGAACCGGAAAAGGGACCGGGTGGACGGATCTCCGGTTCAACCGCAGTCGAAGCAGAATCAAACCATGATGTCATAAATATGTAAAAATTAAAATTTATTGTTAAACTAACTAAAAAGTAACATATAAAATTATATATGCATGACAAAATGTCTAACATATATGTATATCCCTTAAAAATTTTGATGTGGAACTGGATCTTAAAGGGGAAAAGGTGTTTGAACCGAAAAAGAACTTGAAAGACACATTAAGAAGTTTCATACAATCCCATCTATAAAGACTTAACAAAGTCAATATACGTTCGAGAAAGTCACATACAAAGCTGTGCTATTGATCAGGGATACCACAGACTCCAAAGCTGAATCAATTGATTCCGCCAACAAGCAGTTCAAATTTTTTATGTGTTGGTTCAATTGACTGTGGACGGTTCGAACAGTTGGCCGGTTCGACTGCTTTTTTTTTGCAGTTTTGACCATTTAAACCTGTTTTTGAAATATACCGGTTCTCTGGTCAGTCCGGACCAGATCATAGGCCAGACGACGGTTGACCCGGCCACGCCGGGCTGGTTTTTAAAACATTGCTCGAGACAATCTTGAGCTAAATGAAAATTTGTCGAGCCGAGCTTGCCTAAGTTTGAGTTGAACTCGAACTTGTTCACGAGCCTTATCGAGTCGAAAATATTAAATATTAATGCTCTCATACAGGTCTAGAACTTCAAATAAAACTTTTATTTTGTACATCTACATATATATAATTAAAAAACATATTAAAATTTAAGTTTATAGTACTTAAATTTATAATATTTAACTTTATACGTGTACAATTTATAATATTTTCATTATGTTCATGTAAAAGTTTAAACATATTCAAGGTTATAAGTGAAATTCTTATGAGATACACCTATGTACTCCAGGTTCGCGAACGTAATCGATCCGAACAGGTCATATATCAAATAAGCCTAAATTTGAGGTTCAGTTCGGTTCGAACTCGAAGGAGCCTTTACCGAGTCGAGCCTTGAACAGTTCATGAATGGCTCGGTTCACTTGCAACCCTATCTACCGATAGCCAACCAAGGAGTCATACACTACAAAAACCAAAAGGGTTTTCTTTTTTGCTTTTCTTGTCTTTCTTTGTACACTTTATACATTTCTATCGGTCTCTATAGCACCTCTTTATTCCCAACAAAAAAAGAAAGATCGAGACTGGATGCTTCCTACTGCAAGAATGAAAACCCATTTTACCAGGAGAAGCAACAAACATACTGAACTCCAAGACAAAAAAAAAGTTGTGTAAAGCTGCAAGTCAAAGCTGCTCAAGATATCAGCCACTAACACTCATAGTCATTGTTCGGGAACACAATCTCTGGTTTAGGTACTCACAACATCACCACTCCATCTGGCAGCCACATCTAGAGCTTCGCCCAACACGCCACTGAATTTCGGCCGAAGTACAGATAACACTCCATGGCCCCTTCTTTTCTGAAAATTAAGCTGAAGTTCTGCCTGAAAATAGATAGAAAATTAAAATCCAAATATTACAAATAACATTTAAACTGATTTTGACACGTGGATATGTAACAGGAATCATCACCGAGCTTCAATAGATAATGATTTTCTGGCCCCCAGAAGCATTCTAGGATTAAAGTAACATTTCACATACGATCCTATAGGCAGAAGGCATGCAATTGCTTTTGCGGGAGATAGAAAAAGCGTTGGACAAAGCCCTCATAAATGGGATCAATTTAACAGCAATCTACACCGCCTTCAATACATGAATGTGTCAAAATTCCCTTCATTTTGGTTACGTCTTTTACTACTACCTCTGAGGCCAAAGAGACCAAGGTAAGCTTCAAATAATAAAGTCGAGGCCAATCTGACAGCTTACTCTTTGTAATGTTCCTCGAAGAGAAGCCAACTCCAATTCATCAAGTGGCAAATGGCGGACCTAAATGCATATAGTTGAACACTGAAAATATCAGATAATTCAAGACCCCAAACTGCTCGCAAGGAGAAACCCAAAAATTAGAAACAGAGACTGCGCTTGTTATTCAATCAGGGGATGAGACAGTAAGAACCTCCAAATTAGCTGAATGAAGTGGTCTGTAGCAAATATTGGCCCTTAGGTGCCCCTTTTGAAGAGCAAAAGACAACACTTTCCCATTTAGATTTTCTCCAACACTAGGCTGCAATGGTCCTATAATCTCCACAGCAAGACTTTCATCTGGCCTGCCTGTGGCATCCAACTGCATCACCAAAAAGAGTTACAAATTAAGATTACCAGTGTAACAGATAAAATCACAGTTCAAGAAATAAAAAAGTAGATGCAAAGCCAATGATAGGTCACCCCTCCATTCAAAACTAAACTTGGCAATATAAGAAAACATATATCATCAAATACCAGATCCACTAGCCATTACGTGCATTAAATGGTCCTGGGAAGTTGTTGGTAGATGATACAAAACAAAATTTTAGCTTTGCTGTCTTTCTGAGGTATATAACCTCCACCACGACATTAGTGACTTAGCTCTTTGTCCCCCCAAGAAACAAAATTTAGTTTTCGTTTCACCAAAATGGCAGGAATGTCTGTTTTTCTATGAGACTTGAAACAAAACAGTAGGGGAATCCAAGATCCAAATATTTAATGCGACACATAACGAAACACACCAGAACATGTCGCAATTCCACAAAACATACTGAACATTGAGTAGTTTCAACACCTATTAGGCATCAAACAACAACATTTTAATAGTTCCCCAATTGTTTTGGCAATACCTTTGTGTTCCGGTTACATTTCCGAAACGTTTCCTTTTCCTTGCTAAGCAAAAATGCATACAAAGACGAAATTTCGATCCTTCCTGCAGGTGCCAAAGGGTGGCCCTACCTGTTCCATAGCAGAAGCTGGTATGGTATAATGAGATGCTTAGGGTCTCTTCTTGCAGCCCTTATCCTGAATGTTCTTTCGAGCTTGTGCCACCGATTACTTGTGAAGCTGACTCCCCATCGCCTCGGTACCCAAGTAATACGAAATATATACGCGTGAGGGACCCTTACTTCAACAGCTAGGTTTTGGGGTTGAATTCAACCCAAGACCGTGCAACAAGGCCTAAGAGCTAGGTACCGGCAATGGGTAGGCTGCGTGTCTCTGACCAGCACACAACATGTGTTGCCGAGTGAGAATGTTGCGCGTGAGGGAGTGTGTCAAGCGAAGTCCCACATCGTCTAGGTACCGAAGTATTATGCAGTACACAGGAACGAGGGGACACTTATTTCAATAGTTAGCTGTTGGGGTTGAGTCCTACCCAAGACTACATAACAAGACTAGCTGTGTATAACCAATGGAGGCTTTGGAGGATCAGAAATCGTTCTTCGAAAAAGGGTTGGGCCTGGGGGGACCAGATCCACATTGCACACAACAACTAGACCACTATAGACAAATGGAGTATGGACAACTATCACAAAGTTATGCTGATTCACAGGCACAGCAGCCAATGCAGCCACTACTATTGTACCTGTCTGGATTTATATCACCAAAAGGGGCTCAAAACATAACTCAGCTTCCTAAACATAGAAATCCAGTTTGTAGGCATGACCAATGATCTCAAACATTATGAACTTCACCTCCCATTGAATATCAAATCTACAGAAGTATGAAAACATGAAAGAAACCTAGTTTGTTCCAATCACTCGCGCATTTTTCCAAATTTTTGTTTCAAAGTTGTCATAAAGTAAATTTTGTTCGCTTTCTATTGTTTTGATGAAGTCTAGAATATTCAATGCACAGTACAAAACAGAAGTCGATTAGAAATATAAAAGATTGATATCTCAAGAATTTTTCAAAGAGCAGTTTGTTACAGACACGAGTTGGGAAGGCAAACCTTGACACATTTGCGTGAAATGCTCAATGCCCCAACCAACTGAGGTGCTAGCATCAACTGATTCAGTTTAAGACCAGAGATTGAAACCTCCCCAACAAGACTATGTGTATCTTCATCATCTTTCACTTGCATATCATCTATGTTTTCCTCGGAATAACTAACTGGCACATCAGGAATGTCGACAGGCTTAACAACCTTCCCTTGAAACTTGATTCTTCCAGTGGCTTTCAAATGCATTGGCCTCAGAGAATCAAAAGAATAAGAAGAGACTAAGCTGAAAAATTCAAAACCACGCATCCGTAAATCCAATTCAAGTCCTTCCACAGTGATTGGCATGGCAGCTTTGATATCATTGTCTTTCCTGTTTAACCAGTATTCATCAGGATAAGATGTTAGAACTTTTGAAGACAATTCCAAAGCGACTGACGAAGCACTGACGCCAACGTAATCATGAGAAATGATGATATCTCCTCGAGCATCACTGAATGACCCTTCAGCTTTTGGTGCAGTCCACTTAATATCAAACCTCCTACAATTGAAAAATGTAGTATAACTTTACATGAACAGTCAACATCCATATTCAAACAACCTTAAAAGTTCTGTATGTACCAATGAAATCAACGATTTTACGGACAATCAGAGAAACAGGATTAGAAATCTTACGGTCTCAATAGGGATCCCGAAACTTTTGTTTCTCCAATTAAACCTCCCAATTTAAATGGCATTGCCTGGAGATAACCAGGTAAATATCGTTGCACAATATTATCGAAACATAAGTTCCCCGAAAAGTTCACATCTATTGCAGTGTCATCCACTTCACCCTACAAAAATGAAGGTGTTCACGATGAGGACTTAGAAAGATGACCAATATGCCTAATTTAGTCAATATTAATCGGGTCTGGAAACCGTAACTTGGTTACAAACAGAACCTTTGGCATTACTTGAATAAAAATACTCCCACCGTCCCAAATTGATAGTCCACTACGAACTACGTGCAAGTTTTAAACTAAAAAATAATGTATTTATCGAAATAATTTTTGAATTTTTTTTGCACCGTATAAAAGTTCTCAATGAGATCTATCAAACAAGATCCATAATGCATATTTTTTGAGGTTCACATTAAAAAATCTAAGCCGTTGAAAATGACACGCAATCCCAAAATGGTGGGACGGAGGGAGTAGCTAATAATTGTAAACATAAGAGCGCATTAGAAAGATAATAAAAAATTACTTTAACAAGAAGGTATGAACGTGATATTAGGTAAACAATTTTTAAGACAATTCCACTATTGCTAACTGGGGCAACTGGCCCAACAGATGTGTAGCTGCACTTAGGTGCAGTGAGGTTTTGGGTTCAACTCCAACAGAGAGGAAGTTGACACCCTTTTTAATGGATTGATAGGGAATTTGGTAGTACAAATGGTTCTTATGCATGACTAACAAAATTCCACAAACTGCCCAAAAGAAGGAACAAAGCTTCTTTCTTATGTATGACTAACAAATTTCCACAAACTGCCCAAAAGAAGGAACAAAGCTAACATGTAAAAAAAAAAAATGTTTTGTCAACCTATTGGCCTGCATCCAGAAAAGACTATGCAGTCACAGCAATAGTATCATAGAACCTCTATCAAAATTATTGTAATCAATTCAGATGGTTACCAATAAGGCAAACATTGCCTCCACTAATAAAGACCAATTCATATGATAGAAGAAAGGTTTGGAAAAAGTGATTACTTTACCAATTATCTTCTGTGAATAACAAAACCTGGAGTCATGTTGTCTATCATACAACTGATAAGCACAAGAACATGCTCAAATTTCATACTACTTAACTAACAGTTCCAAAATAAAGGCACATTTGAACAAGGAATTATAGCATTTGGGTGGTTTGGGTGGTTTGGGTGGGTCGGTGGGTTAGTGCACATGTTCGAAACTGAAACTAGTTCTGGCTTTTTTCAGAATTGGCAATCATAAATGAGATAGACAACAACTAGGTATCAATGGCCCCATTCCAGCCACGTGTCCCAGCATCCGGAACAGATCATGTTACAGGGTAAATGCTACTAATGGCTGTCAACATCTAATATACGTGCCATTATTTGCTGAAGAGGTGGATATCTTTAACCATGACTGGGAAACTAATCTGTTAAGTAATCACTAGTTAGTGCCTTAGTGGGCGAATACTCCACAACTGACAATGTGGCAATAAATCAATATTATGAAAATACTATGTGCAGACCAAGGAAGAAAGAATATTTCACATGCAAAAAGTACCTCAGGGCAAACCCATGCATTCCCTGCCCCGCGAATTTCTCCACCATCAACGAGACTAGCTCTGATTCCATACAAGTCAGCAACCTGTCACAACAGAAGGAAATCTTTACAAATTGTGAACAAACAATAAGAATCACTATTTTAACATGCATGAGATTTTTCATTTTGATTAAACATGCACAGAAAATATCTGCTCCAACTACTTACGCAATTATCAGTATTGAAAGTGAAATTGGCTGAAATATATGAAAATGGGATACGGTCAATTGCTGCCACTGCACCAGCATCTTTATTCTTCACCATTGCCTCGGATGCAGATGATGCAGGAAATTCAGAAACTGAATGAGCTATCTTCCTTGAAACCAATCCACTTCCCACAAATACAGGAGCATCCAAGGGTCCTTGACAATTGAATACTGCAGTTACTGATCCAGCCAACTGCAGTGAATGAAAAAAGAAAACTGATATAAAGGCGAACCAAAAAAATCACTAAAACCACATGTCACATGTCAACAGTCTTTGAAAATCTAACAATACGAGTATGTGAAACAATACAATACATCCCCAAGTAGCATCCCTTCTCAAATAAAATTGGAGGTGTTCTTTGAACTGGCTGCTACTTGGCCTTTGCTTTCTGCTGTAGTTACTACTAGTTATTCCCGTAACGCGTATGAAATGCAATCTATCTATTATCTGCTCTACATTTGCTTACTGAGGATGCAGGACTTCTTTAATAGAGTTAGACTCGGACGCGATGGTTTAGGGATTGCTAAACTCTTGTAGTGTATTTAGAAGTTGCCAACTGAGCACAACCTTTAGAAATGTAATTTATCAAAGGTTGAGGAAGAACAAGGAACTATCCAAGTACCTAAAGTCTTTAATCTATCTGCACAAAGGGAAAGTCTCCAAATACTGGAGAGAAAGGAAAAACAGAACCACTAAGATAAAGAACAACAGTATCAGATTCCACAAACTGCAAATAGGAGCTCCACCCCTTTAAAAGAAACACGTTCCTTAAAGATGTTCCTTTGTACGAGAAAATCCCCATGTTAGACATGTGGAGGCCAGCAACTTATGTTCTCGGTCACTCCCTTCCTTTCATAACCCAACTTCAAACAATCTACGAGTCACTGATGTGCCCAACCCAGTAGTGGCCGGCAGAAACCAAGAAATGACAGGAAGACACAACACCTCCATGGGACACATTGAAGCAAATACGTGAATAATGATTTCCTCTCCATTCAAAAAAACTACGTACATCGCATTACCCCTCCCATAGAATGTCTGTAATAGGGAAAAACCTTGCCCGTGTGCAAAAATACCAAGCAAAGCTAAAAGTACTGACTTGTTACCCTCTTTCAAGCATGTGCAAACAAAGTACCAATACAGTGAACTAAACATTGGCATTCAGTGATTCAGATCTCTAGCAAGGTGGTAGGATCACAATTCTCAACGGTAAGGGTTAAATTAGGCTTCATAGACCATGATGACCAAGGATAGATGTCAGTAATTTTCACCCTGTACATTTCATATTCTTTGCTCAAAGTATTGACCATAAGATTCATGTGTAGGCATGCAATAAACAAAAGATAACATACCGGGAACAACAAAGGTTTCATCCTAAAAGTTTTCATCAGGGAATTTACTTCAACACAAGGAACCTGGGAAAAGTAATGATACATGAGTAAGTAGCCAACAAAAAATATAGAACACAGATTACCATAATAAGAAATTTTCTTTATCAAGGGAAGTATACTGAAAACAATACTTCAAGCCATAGTTAATGAAGCCTTCGAACACATTGAGTTTCCCACATTTCCTATTTTGAAACAGAAATGTCTTAAAGTTTCACAGATCTCATTTCCCACCCCATATAGAAACAGGAATCTATAATGCTTCCTGCCGCACCATTTTCATTTCACAGGAGAATAACAAATCACTCCTCCACAAACAGTAGAGAAATAAAAAAAACAAGGCCTCATGCCAGATATCAAAATTAATTTTACCCATTTGAGCACACATTGGTGAGCAGCAAAATTTTTTTCTTTTTTTTTTTGGTCTTGGTCGTCTCATATGGAGATGTGCAAGCAACAAAGTAGCAGAGTACCCTGCTCCAACCCTTGAAACACAAAATTTGAGAGGTTCATCATAGCAAATTAAGCAAACTGATGTTGAAGAAACCAGCCCACACCAAGAGCCTCTTTTGCAAAGACTATACCTGACACATAAGATGAAACTCTCCTTCCTCTGGATTAATGCCAAAATCTCCAGAAGCTTCTAAAGGAACGTCGCCGAAGTAGCCACTTGCATTATGTAAAAAAATACGTTGACCACGGAAACATAAACTTGCAGACAAGTCCTGCAGAAAAGGTAACAATGGTATAAAATTGTTATGCAGTAAAATTTGCAAATGGCTACAAGAATCAGTTCCCAAACAGAACAATAACAATACCCATGTAATTTTCCCAAATTGATGGGGGTATAGGCGGGGGAGGACTGGAGACAGACCTAACCTCTGGCAATAATGCACAAAGTGGCAGCTCTCATAAGATTTTAACACGGAAATAACGGCGGCCTACACCTCCGAAATTCGAGGAACTCAAGGGACATTATCCCGTGAAACCATAATGGACGATTGCCATGGTTTTAGCAAAATCACCGCAACCCAAAGCAATGACATATACGCAGCGATAGCTTTGACCAGACTAGGTTGGGATTATCTGACTATTCCCAGAAACATACAACAATACAACAACAGTACCCATGTGTAATTCCCAATCGTATAGACAGGAGTTGACTGGAGACAGACTTAACCTTTTCCAATGTATGCACAAAGTGACGGCTCTCAAAAAGTTTTCCCACTAAAATAGAGACCCCTATACCTCCAAAAATTGACGAATTCAAGGGACGTTATGTTGTGGAAACATGTCCCATATCAAAGCGGAAAGACATCAAAGAGGGCAGGCCCAGAGACCCGATTCAATTTCTGCGTCTAAAAGGAACAAACAAACCACGAATACATTACATTTTAAGTATATTTGATTTGGGCATAACTAGAAAGCTGTTTATAGGTTGTTGTTTTTTTTAAACACAGAAGCTAGAGTAATATCACATAATGGTATATGGATCATAGATAGAAATAAAAATAAAAATTATTAAGAAAGGAACAATACAGTTCTAGCTCACAGAATGCTTAAGCAAATTAAAGGGGTGAAATAATATCTGGTTCAGGTTCGATGGATGTCTAGAGATTCTCCCTTATGGTCTGATGGGAGTTGGTAAAAAGTACTATGTAAAGAGGTTCTCCACTCTCTGTAGGGTCGGAGGGATGGGCTATAAGGCCTGGTCCCGAGTTGACAAAGTGAGTAACACTTTAGTAGAATCTGAACAAGGTATACTCTGTGAATATAATATATTGTGTATCATATGTAACATGTGCATATTAAGCATGATTGAATATCTTTATATTAGACATGTTAGGAATGTTTTGTTAGGCATGTTTTGGTAGGTGAGATATTCTAGTCTAGGTTTTCTATTTAAGAGCTCTATGAGCATTGTAATTCACATGTTCAGAAATTCGGAAATAAGATCAGTCTTTCATTCTCTCTGAAATCTAACATGGTATCAGAGCCTAAGTTAAAGGCCTGTCGGAATCCGTTCTCCGGCGGGTGGTTCCGCTGCCGCCCGCCGGGCACTATGTATCTGCATCAGTAATCTGCAATCCCTCTGTTTGGTTCTTTCCAGCTACAACAGATCAGCAACTCTCTTGGTTTCTCTCTCTAGCATTCAGCAACAATCAGCAGTCAACAGCATGATCGGTAGCCTCCAGCAACCCTCACCGGCACATCTCTGATTCTCGCCGACATCCGGCAACTACTGTACGCCCTCCAGCTACCACTGTAGCAATTATCGGAGCAGGTTTTGATCCTGTACAGTCCCACCTCTGTTTCTCCATCAGTCAGCATTCTCTCTCTCTTTCTCTTTGAGCAATAGCAAGCAGCAGTAGCAATTAGCAGCAGTAGCATTCAGAAGCAGCAACATCCAGCAGCAACAACATCCAGCAGCAACACAGTAGCAGCAGCATCATGCCAGACCTTCACCTGCCTCCGGTGACCTCACCGGAACTTCGCCCGACTCCGGCGGCCCTCACCGGAGCTCAGTCAGCCTTCGAAGACCTCTGTTTCTCTTATCTCTTCCTTCAATCTGATCTGTGAGCAGTTTTTTTTTTTTTTTGGCACTCCTCTGCACTCTGGCACCCTCGCCAGAGCTCCGTCAGTCTTCGGCAACCCTCGCTGGAACTTCGTCAGCATCTCTCTCTATTCTGCATCAATCTTCTCTCTCCCTCTGTCACTTAGCACTCTGTTTGAACTCTGCACCTCTGAACTTTTTTTTTTACCTCTGTTCACCTTCTGAACCTTATGCATCTCCTCTGAACCTCTTGAAATTTGAACTTTCTGAGCCTTCTGAACCTTTCTGTTTTTACAATCAGTTATGAGTTTGTGTCTATTCTTTGGTTTCTCTAAGTCAACCTGAAATCTAAATCTCCCCCTCTCTGTCTATATCAGTCTCTTTCTCTCTCTCTCTCTTTGTTTCAGAATACGAGTCTTTCTCTTTTCTCTCTCTCCTTGTTTGCTGGAATTGGGGATCAAATCTTGGGATCCCTTCTGCACCTCAATCTGAACCTTCTGACCTTTCTGAACCCTCTGAATCTGTTGAACCCTCTGATTACTCTAAAATTTGTTTCTCGGTCTCCCTCTAGAAAATCTGAATCTGTTTCTGTCCCCCCTTTAAGTCTCTAATTTTCTGAACAGTGGGTCTATCTTCTCTCTCTCTCTCTCCACCCAGTCTGTAGTGTCTCTGAAATCTTCAAAATTTGCAATCGTTTGGCTTTGGTATTGGCAACGGTTCAGTGCAGATTGGTATTGGCAACGGTTCAGCGCAAATTGGTATTGACATTGACAATGGTTCGGCCCTATTGTACCATTTGGCTTCGTTACTTTCTTGGCAAACTCACATTGCTCTCCGGGCTCGCATCCTAAGTTTGAGGGGGGTGTGAATATAATATATTGTGTATCATATGTAACATGTGGATATTAGGCATGATTGTATATCTTTATATTAGACATGTTAGGCATGTTTTGTTAGGCATGTTATTAGGCATGTTAGGCATGTTTTGGTAGGTGAGATATTCTAGTCTAGGTTTTCTATTTAAGAGCTCTATGAGCATTGTAATTACAGATTCAGAAGTTCAGAAATAAGATCAGTCTTTCATTCTCTCTGAAATCTAACAATTATTTTTGGAGGGTTGGCCCACATTGATGTGATGTTTATGGAGGAGGGATAAAAAAGTAGATGGTTCTCCTTTTTCGACGGGCAAAAAAAAAAGTAGATGGTTTGGATGAGAGATTAAACAGGGGAATAACTTTTGACTTGGTTTGGATGTTTTATACAATGGGGTGGATAAGAGGGGTTAGATGATGGAAAAATCTGTCAAATGACTATTTTGTCCTTATGCAGTGTTAAACTTGATTATGTATTAAATTAAGTATATAAATGCAAAATCCAATATATTTAATTAATTATGGCCAATTTTAAGCTATAATAAAATATTTAATTACGAAATTCAATTTTTAAAGTATATTTTTTTTAAAAACAATAATTTTTTTTGAATGAATGAATGATTGGTATTCAATTTTCTTTGTTCAATTGTTAGTAACCAATTTTCTTTTTAAATTTTTAGTACCCAAATTTATTTTATCTTTTTGTGAAATTAGATGTTGATATTTATAGGAGAAAAAAAATTACTGTTTCTCCCTATTAACATTGATAACTTAAAAAATAGAGTTGGAAAATTAAATTAAAGAAGTAGGCTAAAGAAGAAAAGAAGAAAAAAAGGATGAGAAGTACACCAAAGTGTAAACTGTGTGCTAAAGTTAAACCACTGGTTTTGATTCTTTCTAGGACACCAAAGTGTAACTTTCCCTTCTCCAAGTCTAAACTCTAAAATGCCTTCTCTCCATTCTCTCTCTTCCACCCTTCAATCCATCTTTTTCTCCTTCTGATTGAAGACAAAACCCATTCTCTCTTTCTACCCATTCTTCCCCAGCCTCTCAGCCCACTGACAAAACCCATCTCCACCAAAACACCAATTAAACCGGAGTGAAGGCCCAAGATCTGTCATCATCAATGGTGAGCAACTCGCCAAAAATCTGTCATCATCAATGGTGAGTAACTCGAAGTGAAGGCCCAAGATCGAAGGTTGTTGGCTGATGGTTGTTGTGTGATTTCCGGCCATCTCAGATCCAGATTCCGGCAAGCTTGTGTTGAGATTACGACGCCATGGAACTCCTTCGGTTTGTGTTGGCTGATGGAGGAGGAGGATAAGGAAGGGTGTAATGGTAAAAAAATCGACCCTTAACTCTCGGATAATTTTTGGGCAGGCCAAGGGGTGTCCTAAAACTATAAGGGAGAAACCCTCATGAGCGTGAAAATTTATCAGGGATGATTTTTAGGTTGCCAAACCAAGGGAAAAGCGTGGGACCCACCCTAATCAGGGGTGAAAACTTATGAGGGGAGGTTTTACCCCATCCAAATAGGGCCTTAGAGTTATCCAATTGAGCTAATTTTTCTCAAGGCCACTTGAAAACACATTTTAATATTAATAAACGGCTTGGAGTATTTGTGTGGGACCCCGAAGTAGCCCCATGGAGCGATCAGCGCGTACAAATATATTCGCCTAAACTTGCTGTAAATTTGCATTAATTTTTTATTTATAGCAAAAATACAAAAGAATAAGAAAATAATAGAAAGTGAAGTGAAAAAAAATTATTTTCTTGCATGTGGTTGGGCAGGATGGAATTTTTTTAAGAAAATTTTAAAATATTTTTCCATCATAGGGTTTGATTATAATGAAAGT
The DNA here is from genome assembly GCA_036023075.1 of Gaultheria prostrata. Taxonomy (NCBI): domain Eukaryota; kingdom Viridiplantae; phylum Streptophyta; class Magnoliopsida; order Ericales; family Ericaceae; genus Gaultheria; species Gaultheria prostrata. Next base: position 52,143 of record JAXBDA010001282.1, read on the forward strand.
AATAAGAAAATAGATGTAGTTACCTAAATTGACCTAACGTATTAAAATTACAAGAACATCCGTAGCTGTAAGTAAATGATGTTATCTCGTGTATCATCACTCATTACAAGTTTAAGTATCAGTTAGGACATACTTTTAACTTTTAAGTACGGGAAAATACTATGATCAAATATGGTAATTTTTAATAATGACTCCATCAACTACGATTTTAAAATCATAATAATAAAATTACAATTTTCAACAGTAAAATCCGTGATCTTTTAAATTTTCAATATAATATTGATTTCTTTGCCTAAAAAAAAAACTTTGCTATAGTGGTGGTCCACTAGGCCCACAATAGTCTATTGGCAAATAAAGTTAGGTATTTTGTCTGAATTACGACAATAAAAACCGAATTATTGCATGCTTAGAATAATGAAAATACACGAAGGATGGTTGGCTCAATTGGCCCCCTCGTTTCTAAGGATGGCAATTTTCTCCGATCCGTTCGAATTCGATCCGATCTTCGCTCTGAATGGATCGACGCTTTGGAGATCTATTAGGGGATTGAGTAGGATATGGAGATTATTTTTGAAAATTTTTGGAGATCGGGTAGGAGGCGGGAACAGGTGTATCCTCGCCCCGAATCTGATCCGTCCCCGAGATCCCCGGTTTTATACATATACACTATATTTTAGGGTTCGAAATTAGTATATATACTTAGTTGTTCGATATGAAATGCAAGTCTGCCTTGTGGTTTAGTGGCACACCACTTGGAGTATCGATCTATCTCGTGAGCTCAAGCCTCTGAGTCATCTGTTCAAAATCCTTTTTTTGTGCTAAAAAATAAATCATGTAAAATCTAAAAGAAGTGAGGATCAAACACGCGATCTCATGGTTAGATTAAGCGTGCTCTACCACTGCAACAAACTCACCTATTTGCAGAACCTTTGACATACATAATAGTTATTATATTCTTTTTATTATAGGGCCTTATTATTAGGCCGAAAACTGGAGGCCCCCCTAGGCAGTTACTTGGTAGGCCTATGCCCAGGGCCGAGCATGCATTTGAGCTAAATTAATTCATGAATTGTCTGATTTTTTGTTTGTCTTTTTACACTTTTGTTAGTTTTACGTTAATTTTTTAGATTGAACATTGGTCATGATGAGAGAAATTCAAAACGAAAAAGATAATGCCCACAATCTAATAAAAGGGCTCAGGGACGATAAAATTAATTTTTTGGATTTTTTTTATCTGTCCTTATAAACATTATCAATTTTGGTTTATATTTGGTATTTTCAAAATTATTTTTTCTCTTTGAGACGAGTGCTTAATCCCCATATCATTTGACATAAATTTTCACTAATCTCCAAGAATATATACTCATGGTTGTAAAAGTTCATTAATGTAGTCCAAACACCTTTTTTTTTTAACATGAAAAAGATGGGAAGGGACGATCAACGTAACAACTTCCTTTTTGGCCGTGAGTATAGGGGTTTCAGACTTGCTGTGGAATGTCCGGTTTGAGCTATAGCTACTGCCCGCAAAGGTGAGTCTGTCACCACAGCACCACCTAGGTACTAGATGGACAAAGAACCCCCCACGCAACTCTTACAGTTGGTAGGACTCGAACCTGGATGGATCGTGTATGAAAGGGAACACTCAAGTCTACCCACCCTTGTCACCTAAGCTACCACCTTTGTGGTGTAGTCAAACTCACGTCAATGTGGCATATCTAGTCATTGGTTGAAGTTTAAGAACTACCATTTTGATTGCAGTTCACTAAGCTTGAATTTGTTTCTTTTTGAATTTTTTTAATTAGTGTATATGACAAGCTAATGACATGTCTTGTAAAATGTGAAAAATCAAAATGTCCAAAAGTCGGTCTCGTTCCAGAAACTAACTTAAGTTAGGAACAGGCTTAAGTTGATTTTTTGAGTTAATATATTGTGACAGACATCCTGTCTCATAAAACACAATAAGTCAGTTTTAAGTCAATTTAAGAATAAGTCAGATTGTGGAACAACCCAACAAGCCTGATTTTTGCCACATCTTTTTGATAATATTTCAGACTATTAATCCTACCACAAATAACTATATTTCACTAGAAATAATTAAGGCAGAGTTTTCATTATGGCATTTTCGGTATTTTTAGTATTCTTGGACTACAAGTTATCAAATCAATTAGTCATTCCCCTTACATATATCAACTAATTAGATAACTTATAGTCCAAAAATACAAAAAATATCTTAGTGAAAATCCAGCCTAAGTAACAAAGACAATAGGTATTTTTGTTTTCCAAGCTAATCTAGTACTCCCTCTGTCCTTGTAACTAAACCTCATCATCGGGCCGGGCTGGCCCAACCCGTGAACTTCCAGACCAAGCCCGCCCGCGGGCTGGGCATAGCGGGCTTTTTTTTTTTGAACGGGCCGGGCGGGCTGAGCTCTCTCTTCAAAGATGAAGCCCAAGCCTAGCCCACGGGTTTATGCTAGTAAGGCAGACAGGCGGGCAATTCTCGGGCGGGCTAGCTGGGTTATTTGGGTGGGCCAAAAATGCTTATTGCTTTTTTGGGCCTCTTGGCCCAAGACTTAAGTTATTACACTACAATTATACAGATACTCTTCCAAATTCCAGTATGGTCTACTAGGATATCTTCAACTACAATGATACAAATTCGTAAAAAAAAATTTAACAGCAGAAATCTAACGAGCAAATCTTATTGCTTGGGAATTTATTTATTTTTGATCGATTGGGATTTGGGACTTCGCATGTGCACTTGAGCACGGTACAGTAGCATTTAAGTTTTACTTTTACATGTGCACCAACACTTGTGCACTCTTTTGTCCAAAAAAAATAATCCAGTGGTACCATGCAAACCTAATTTTTGGTGCATCAATATAACAAGGCTACCGGGCGGGCTTGTATCTCGGGCTAATAGGCGGGCGGGTCAACAAGAAAATATTTAGGCCCAAGCCAGCCCATAGGAGATTCGGGTTGGGCTAGCCCGCCCATTTGTCGGGCTCGGGCCACATAAAAGCCTGACGGGCCTAGCGGGCTTCAGGCCCATGGGCCGAATGATGAGGCTTACCTGTAACGCCCGAAAATTGGGTACGTTAATAAATAATTTTATTTATTTATTCTAAAAATAAAATCTTTATTAAATCTCAAATTCTGAATTTTCTCCAACAATAAACTGAAAAGTAGCTAATTTATTACAACCGAAATAAATTAATCTCAAATCATTGTCTGAAAATACTTAGACATTATTTAAAATTTAACTGAAAGGAAAATCAGAGCCATCTTACTAACTAACTACTAGTATAGCCATGGCTCCCCCACTCCGTATCCATCCTGCTGCTCCATCGCTTCGAAATCAGCAGCCGGCTCCTTATTTCCTTCTGTATCTGGCGTTGGGGACACCAGGGCCACAAAAAGGTAGCACCGTGAGTGATAAAATTACACTCAGTAGAACACCCAAAACTATCCCTTTACAAAAGTTTACTCATGCGACAAGAAATAACACCAACAAATTTAAATGCGAGAAATATTAGATTTAAACAACACATTTCCAATTTAATGGGCAGCTCAAAAAAAATAACTCATCACGGTGGATTCAGTGGATTCATTCTCAAGTCCATGGGTTCACAACCCTCAATCATTTGTTCCATATCATCTCACAATTCTAAAAAAAGATTTCAATCCACACTACAATCTATCCGGTATCGATCCCCACCGCAAATAGACAATCTATTAGGCTCCTGTCCACTATGCCTAACTCTCCAGGCCCATGGCACGGCTATATGACCTCTGGGAATATTTGCGCATGGCCCAAGACTGACACCGAATAACTCGTCCCAACCCACGATTCGATTAAAGCTAAAACCCTTTTTCTTTTTACTTACTCGCACAATTCAAACTTGATATTCCAGACATTAAAATCTATGGTTAGCAGATTACATGAGTCCAATGGTCACATAAGTCCAACAATATAATGAATTGAAAAAAAAAACAAAACAAATGTCAACATATTCGCCATAAATCGATTAGAACAAATTTAGAAATTCGACAAAGATGTAGATAATCAAATTTAGAACAAACTTTTTGTTTTATGCTAATGCTAGATGTCACTCTAAACGAGGTCAAAACGGGTTCTAACATGCCACGGTAAATCTGTCTGAAACTGCACAGCACGATCGGGTTCAAAAATTCATAACTAATTCTACGTACATCGGATCGCGACGAGTTCTATACCAAAATTTCTCAACTTTTCAAGATCTACAATGTTAATGTTTAGTATTCTCTCAGATTCTAACTCGAAGGTGTCCAAATTTTATAAAACAGAAACTGCATGTAATAACGGTTTTCGTCTCTTCGGTGCCATTCTAAACTTTCAAAATCTTATCGGTTGGAACACAAGCACGACTACCGATTTTTCCATCATATGTATATTACCAATATATTTATGTATACACGAAAATACAAAAGCAGTCAAACCTATGTAAAACGTAAGTTTCAAGATCCTACCTTTCGTCCGAAGTTATTAGTGCGCTATGAATGTAAGAAGGTTTAGGTACGTTGAACGGTTGAGTTCTTCGAATAAAAAAAATATGTGGGAGGAGAGATATTATTTGCGAGCGTGTTATAAATTCAAGATGGTGAGATATATAAATAAATACTTATCGAACAAGATGTTTACCGCATAAGAGGAAGTTGAATCGAGAGTGAGAGTTGGAGAGATGGTTCTTGCCGTAAATGGGAGAAAGTGAGAGAGAGATCAGAGAGGGCGTGAGTTGATGAAGGGTATTAGATATAGGAAGATGGAAAATCAAATGGGAAAGGAAATAATATATTGAAATGGGATTAATTGGATTTTTTTTTTTTTTTGGGAAAATATACTATAAGGACAAAAAGGCAAGGTTTTCTTTTCTTGTTTAGAAAGCCAATCCCTATAGAAAACTTGATTAGGTAATTGGCAAATTAGGAAATATTATTTTATTAACCATGTGAGTAATATTTAAATGTATTCATATAAAGGAAAATGATAACTAAGGAATTAAAATATATGGAAACTAATAAACACATATATCATGGCAATAACTATATATATACAATATATTCAAATTAATAATGTAATTACTAAAGTTACTGTCTTTACAGTTCCCAATTTTATTTTATTTTGTCAATTTTCAATTGCTTATCGTTCAATTTATAATGTTTTCATGATTTTGAAAACTTTGTATTTTGGAACTAATCGAGAACTATCAATGAAGATTCATGTAATACCCGTTCCGGGCATTTAATATTTAGTTCATGTTTTAATATGAATTAGAAGAGTTTGGGGTTAAATGGTTATACGTTAGAAGTGCGAGGGTTTGAGTGTGTTTGGGTATGTTTTAATATCATTGGGTGGGAGTATGTTTGGAGAGGTGATGTGGCTACACCCAATAATTTTCCTAATGAATAGGGTGTCTAATTATTGTGCTGGAGGGATTTTGTCGCGGCTATGGGAATTCCAACGCCCGCAACTAACCCTAACCAAGGTATTCCCGCCTGTCACGCGGGTGACTCGGGTCACAATTCTCATAAATAGTTGATTTTGAAGCCGATAAATGTCTCCCAACGGGTGCACACCACCTGCCACCGGAGTCGATGCGCAGTTTAAAGGGAATTGTTGGATTCCCTCCCTACACTCGCGAGGACCCCGATGATGCCCGGGATTGCCCGTTGGAAGGTTTATGAACCTTAAAACTGCCTGAACAAGTAATTTCTACCGAACCCGAGTCAAACTT
>JAXBDA010001283.1:0-57912 GCA_036023075.1 Gaultheria prostrata
GAGGAGGATGAGAGAGGGGAAGGGGAAGGGGAAGAGGAAGAGGAAGAGGAAGAGGAGAGAGAAGTGAGGGTGGTGGGATTTTTTCATTGTTGAATGATGGAGGAAAGTTTTGGAAGCGATGGGTTGGGATATATAGTGAATGGAAAAGTGGTACTGCGAATTTGTGTTGGTTTTGGTTTGATTCGACGATGGAGATATGGGAAAGAAACGTGTTTATGTATACCTCAATGTCTTATTCTCGTTTTAACGTTTTGCCCTTATTTGTGTTAGAGTAGGAGTATACTGTTAATTAATCTCATTTAATGATTGAGGCCGTTCATATTTTAATGGTCGTTGAGAATATTAACTTGGCTAAAAATAATATTCGTGCGGGTTAAATAAAAAATTAATATTTATCGGATCTAGCTCCTCTTCGGCAATAGGGAGGAGTTTCCCTTCCAGTCCTTTTTTCCGGGCTTCTACATGGTTCATATTAATGATCGAAATTGTACATTATGTAGATCTCGTGGCGTACCTCAACCATACAAAAAATTTACATTGATTAGTGATAAATAGTTAAATACAAACAGCACACGTGGTCAGCTCAACGTATAAAGGTCAAATAATCTAGCTCGGGAACTCAGCTCGGCTGAGGTTAATCACCTTAGACCTGATTTTCATGAAAAGTCGAGGTTATATGAGGACTCTAAACTGACACCATCACCTCTTACGGGAGAGATAAGCACGAATAGCCCACGGGATAGCCATCAACAATCCGGATTCTAACTAGAAAGCTTTATCCTAACGGAATTAGGAGTCCTAAGACAAGAGGGCATTGGAAATGCCAACCAATCAGAGATCAACTACGTCAACATAAACCCATGTGGTTTCGAAAACCGATCTCTTTAGAATCCGAACACCCATCGGAGACTGAGTCCGATTTGACTTAAGAGACCTAAGGCGATGAAGAGTTGATGGGATTGGTTCGGCTAGCGTGGAGCGAAGACTTCCAGTCCTAATATGACTCAACCACCATGAATGCGTATAAATACAACTCTGAGATTACTAAATTTGATACATTGCTCTAGTATTCAAATTACTCGAGTGATATTCCCATCATCTACACATTCACTAATTTAGGCATCGGTGGCTTGTTAGCTAACACCACACCGCTGTCCTTAGTCTCTCTTGTTTTGCAGGTCATCTGTCGAGTCGCGCCGGAAACCGCTTCATCAATTAGATACCATTTGATAACTCATCAGATCATATTAATCATGAAAAACCTATATCGGTCACACTGGATCGAACTCACTTTTCCTAACTTTTCTCAAGATAAGTGTGTCTGGATGAAGTATCAGACGGTATCCAATCAGCACAAATTTTCATGGTTGAAGCACTCAACGAGATCTATATAATATACAATTTCGATAATTAATATGGACCGGTATGGGTCTGAAAAAAAGGAACTAGTTAGAAAACTCCTCTCCCATTATTGGAGAGGAGAGGAGCCAGATTCAAATTTATGAAAGGGCGTAACCCATAAAAACAATGAATAATATCTTCATTAAAATCTCAACTGGGTGCAACCCATTCACTTTATTTACCAAAAAAAAAAAAAACAGGACGGGCAAGTCCGTTTTAAGTCAAATTATTATTTTTAGTCAAACTCTAAAATTGAAATTAAATATGGAAAAATTTCAAAAAAGCACTTGACCTTTCATCAAAATCACAGATAGGCACCTGATCTTTTACTATTGTCAAATAAACACCTGGACTATTCAAAACATCGTCAATTATACCCCCACCGTCAACTTCCGTTAAGAATCAAACGGAATCCATCAATTAATCACACGTTTTCCCCTTAGAATTGACCCAATTCTCAATTTTGCCCCATAAAGTATTTTTTCCCCAATTTTGAACCCCCCCCCCCCCCTCTCTCTCTAGATCTCCTCTCTTTCCTCTTTCCGCTTTCCTCTCTTGCTTCCCTAATCTCTCATACCTCATTAATTATCACCATTGGCGACCACGTCTCGAATTTTTTTCGAATGAGAGAGAAAATGACAGATAATTTGTCCCGTCAACAAAACAAGGACATAAAAATAATGTTTTTTGATTCGTGTGCGATTATTTATGGGATAATTTTTTTCACTTATCAAAAAAAGTCTTTTTTTGAAAAAGAAAAGAGTTATAAAAAAGTTTCTTTAAAAAAATTAATTTTTTAAAAAGAACCACTTTAAAATTTTTTTTTTTGAAAACAGTTTTGGAAAAAACCAAACTAGTTTCGAAAAATATTTATTCAGAATTTTTTTTTTGAAAATACATTTTCAAACAATCACAATCAAATTTTTTTAGAACAGAAAATTCGGAAAACAATTCTCGAAAATAATTTTTTTTAAAAAGTTAAAAATAAAGTTTTTGCAAAAATATATTATTTCCAAACTAACTTTTTTTAAAAATAAAGTTTTTAAAAAAATATTATTTCTCAAATAAATTTTTAGACATATTTATTTATTTTTTAAAACAATTTAAAAAAATTATTTCCAAAAAAATTGAGATATTTTTTTTAAACAAAAATTTGAAAACAATTTTCTTATAAAAACTATTAATTTTCAGATTTTTAAATTTTTCATAAAAGTATTATTTTTCAGATTTTGAAAAAATTTTGTTTTCAAACATGTTTTTCAAAAAAATATCTCAATTTTTTTCGGAAATAATTATTTATCTATAAATAATTATTTTTATTAAATAATTTCAAATAATTATGTCTCACAAAATATTCCGAAAATAATATTTTTAAAGAAAACTTTATTTGTTTAAACATTTATTTTTAATTGTATTAAAAAAATTGTTTTCAAGAAATGTATTTTCAAAATCATTATTCCAAAGTAAATGTTTTTCAAAACTAGTTTTTGTTTTTCCAGAACTGTTTTCAAAAAGTGGTTCTTTTAAAAAAAATAATTATTTTCTTGAAAAACTTTTTTTAACTCTTTCTTTTTCAAAATAGACTGTTTTTGATAAATGAAAAAAGTTATCCCATAAATAATTGCACGCAAATAAAAAAAACATTATTTTTAGGGCTTCGTTTTGTGGACTGGACAAATTATCTATTTTTTTCTCTCTCGTTCGAAAAAAATCGAGATGTGTTTGCCAATGGTGATAATGAGTTATTAATTAGAGATGAGGGACGTGAGAGAGGGAAGAGGAGAGAGAGAGGAGATCTAGTGAGAGAGGGGGTCGAAATTAGGGAAAAAGATATTTTAAGGGGTAAAATTAAGAATTTGGTCAATTCTAAGGGGAAAAAGTGTGATTAATTGATGAATTCCGTTTTATTCTTAACGGAAGTTGACAGTGGGGTGTAATTAATGACGTTTTCAATAGTCCAGGTGTTTATTTGACAATAGTAAAAGGTCAGGTGCCTATCTTTTGATTTTGATGAAAGGTCAGGTGTTTTTGTGAAATTTTCCCAACAAATATTCTTTACTGTTGGAAAAAAAGGAGTGAAAATTCTTTAATTCTCACTTTATTTCTGTGTCGAAAAAAATACCAATTTCGATTCCACATAAATTAAGGAAAACTTAAATTAAGGCTATTCGTTATTTTTAAATAAGTTTTAAATTTTTCACTGAAGTGCTTCGTACTAAAGGAAACTTTTTACATTATTTTGAAAAAATATGAGTAATAGCTGGAGATGATCTTAGAGCCATAAGGTAAATATAAAGGATTGTATACCGTTTGATACTTGATTCAAAAGCATTACATTAAACCCAATCAAACAGTTGGGTGCCAGAATATTTTGTTGTGTTTGTTTCTCATTACAAAGTCTAGTATAACTATAAAACCCTCCAAAGATTTTAAGCATTGTACTACAGGTGTGTTGTGCGCTATGTGGACTGTCGGATGTATTTTCAATGGTTCAGATTATCATACAGGTAAAATCTGTATTAGACGCGTAAGATAATGTATGAAATCTGGACCGATGAAAACACATCCGATGGTCCACATGGCGCACTACAACACTTTGTCTCCATCCATTATAGTTTTCAAAAAATTTATTCATACATGATTGAGGGATGATAAGTATAAACCGACAAAATACCACGATAGCTCAGCCTGGCTAAAATCGTCAGTTCGGCCATGTATGGCTGAGCACAACGTATGATTGAACACCAAGCGGGTCCAAGACGGGTAAGGGGATAATCACTCAGTGGCAGATTAGGCTAGGGCCAATGAGGGCACGGGCCCACACTGCATATTTCAAAGTGCTTTTTTTTATACTTTCTCCGTCCCATTTTGTTTGCTCACTACAATTATGCCTATCTTTTTTGAACTCTTGTAGTTTTCAATCTATAATGTATTTTATATGCAATATGGATCTTATTTGATAGATCTCAATTTGTTCTATTAGACAAATTTTTTAAAAACTTTAAAAACATTATAAATAAAAAGATACAAACGTTTGAAAATGACACAGATATTCATAGTAAGCAAACAAAATGGGACAGAGGGAGTAAAGAATTTACCTAATGACTATTTTAGACTAAACTAAATTCTTATGATCATTAAATGCTTAAGAAGTTCCAAATGTGAACCCAAGGATCTAATCATCCACAACCGCACTAGTCCAGAGGCCCTTGTCAGACATTGCATGCCACAACTTTACAACGAAACAATTGTGAGAAATTTTCAAATATGAAAACTTGTCGTGGTCTACTGTAAAGCCTTTATTTAGCAACTTTAGTTCATGGCCATGCTAGCTAGTTTTGTTACTAGTATTTTTATGTAAATGTTACTAACTCTAATGTCAAGTTGAATATGTTAGTTTTTGCTGTTTTCTTTTACAAAAAAAAGTTCAACTTGTTGTATCATTTGTTACACAAGAATTTCCTTCATGGTAAATTTATGTTTTCATTATGCCACCACTACTCGTTATTCTTGGTTACACCACTGGAAATATCAATAAAGTTGTAATTGCTTCTGATAGAAAATTTTCTGAACTTTAATTGCTTGACAAACTCTGCATCCCTTGGAGTTGCGTTGAGGGCTGCTCATGGTTGATTGTGCAACAAGAAGGGTAGTTTTGTGCCCATCTCACTTATGTAGTTATGTACCCTTTAAAGTTGGACAAGATGTCTCTTGTGTGCAAGAGCTTTTTGCAGCTGCTAGAGACCACGAACTCGTTGCATTTTCTCATGAAGAAGAGACTAGCTAGCACATACATTTTCAATTTGATCACTTAGAATGTAGTTTGAATTTGTTTGTCGAATTTGCTTGATCATGTATCTGATACTTGTGAATTTTGATATTGGCCAGACTCGTTTTCTATATGCTATTGCTTTGATATGTTTTGTAGCCTTTTTCTTGAAGGTGGCAAATATGTACAAAATTAAAATGACATAAATTGTAATGGAAAAAATGTTGTAAAATCACGGTTTTCGCAAAAAAAAAAAAAAAAGAGTTCTTTAAGTAACTATAAAATTGTGATGTGATATAGCGAAACATCAAAGTTTTATCATTTTTCATCACGGTCTTTTATATTTTTTCAATCATTGTTTTACTAAAGACTGAATTGATTTGTCTGTAAACAATCATAGTTTTTAGGCAAAATTGAGATGTCATGTTGTCAAAGATCACAGTTTTTTTTTAATCACAGTTTTTCATGAGTTTCATCACGATCCAAAACCGTGAATGAAAAATGGGGACTTTTAATAACATTAGGTTGGTCACCGTTTTTCAACCGAGATTAAAAGTGTAAGATCACACCAGGAAACCGTGATTATTATGCCTTTTTGTAGTAGTGCTCTCCTTTACGGTCGACGAGATTTGCTTTTGTAACTCTGAGACACAAAATCAATGTAAAAGCATAGTACTAAATTAAACACGTCCCAATCTCTAAAGGAAAATGGTAATAACAACCCATTGAGGTTTGAATAAGAGATGAAGATGACAAAAAACACAATTTTCAATGCGTTAAAGTCTTTAGCCTTGTAAAGTGTTAAAAGTACATCGAAAACTGTATTTTTTTCCCCTCTCTTCCTCCCTTATTCACAACTCATATTATCAATATCAGAAAACGTTTACGAGTATTAATTTTTTTTATTCGAGATATTGATGCAAACTTTTACCCATTATCAGCCATCCTAAAATAGCATTTTCCTTTGAAATACACAAAATGCGGGCCGTGGTAGTCAGTCTCGTTCGGTGCACTTGAAGGATAAGAGCTGAAAATCTTTCCACTGGGCCAGATAAATGAAACAATTCAATGTAGCTACTTTTTGGGCTTCTTATAAGCTTGCACCGTTTTGTACCTCTCTACCCGTCCAGGCCCAGCGCGCGTTTGACCTTACCTATCGAGACCTTGTTTTAAGTAATCTGCCCAAAATACCCCTTCCTTCCTCTCCCTCCCTTCTCTTCCTCCTCCATAGCTTTTCCAGATCACGCCCAGAACATATCCCCCACCTCCTCCCCTCCTTTTGCTGCTAGAGGTGAAAAGTACTTTGCATCGACGAAGACCCTCGTCATCGGCACCCTCGTCATCGGCGGCCGATGCAGCAGATCCACCTTCGAATTTGCTAAAGAAATCACTGCGAGAGGACCAGAGCTCGTGCATTCAACAAGAGGACCAGGGTGTCCTGCAAATTTGGTCCAGATTTTTTTTTCTTTTTCTCACTCTTAACGCGCTTATTAACAGTGTTTCTTGTTGAGTTATGCATTCATATCCATAAATCACTGCAAATTTTCAGTCTAAGGCCAGAAATCACTGCGAATTTGAGAGTTCTTTGTTAAGCAAGAGGACCAGAGCTCCCTTGTTCCTTATGAGAGCTTACAAGATCTCCTTTGTGAAAGTGGATAGTTTCAAAATTCGTAGCCGTAATTTTAGAATTTCGCAACTTGCGAATTTTTTCGATCTTCTTAAATTCATATCCTCCATTAGTCTTTATTACAGATTTAATTTGGCTGTGGTTGTTGACAGTGTTGTGTTGTAATCTTTCTATATATATATTTTTAACATCGTTGCAAATTTTGTCGATCTTCTTAAATTCTCATCCACTTTGAATTTTTCCGAGGTCTCCGCTCGCCGGAAAGTAAGCTCCGGCCACAGGTTGACGACAGTCGGAGAAGGTAGGTCGCGCGGTCGCCGGAGGTTGGCTCGTCGAAAGGAAGCGTTAAACATGGGTGTGGGAGTTTTGTTCGGCAAAATAATGAAAGCATCTTCAATAAGGGTTTGGATGGGATAGCATGACAAAAGAGGGTTTTGATGGAAGCCTCACCAAAAAATGGGACCGGCTAGTCATTTCCCGTTGCTTTTTTGGTTCTCTCTAATTGGGGCTCTAATTTTGGGCCCAATGTGAGAGGCCCTAGGCCGTGCGCCTATACCAAGGGCCGGCCCTTCTCGCTATGGATTCAAACTTCTTGGTTGAGGTTCATTCTAATCTGTATTGGGCCGATTCCTGCCACCCACCCACATATCACTTGGCCAAAATATCCAGGTCTTGAAGATTAGAACTCATTCCGCACAAGTGCAACTAGAAGCAGTAGTAGTACGACAAATGCAAACTCTGAATCTCATACCCATTTGCCCCTCGCTGACTTGAATCGCAAGACCGGGTTTGGGAGAAATAAGAATATTTTTGTAACAAATTTGAGTTTCAGGATAATTTTTTTTGTTGTGTACCATTTCTGTAATCAGAATGGAAGCTTCTTTGAGCCACAATATTAATCACTTGAATTATTCCTCCGCTCAATCAATCCTTGCATGATCAATTAAACATGATCTCCCTAGTTCGGGTGATTCGGCTTAACCGATGCGCCTGGCAGGGGGTATGATCCCTCGACCTCGACGCTTGGTTTTCCGCCCACGGGCCAGGTCAACAATGCCCAGAGACACACGCAAGGGTTGGAACTAGGGATGACAATGGATCGGTTTGGTCCGGATTTTGCGATTACCATACCCAAACCCAAAGTATTTATCTATATCCAAATCCAAACCGATATCTGACGGGTACGAATTTTAGTGCACCATAACCAAACCATATGGATTTGGATTTTATCCAAACCGCACCAAATTCGCATTAATATTCATTCCATTAATGAACATATGAAGGAAACTAGGAACCATCAAATAATGATTTCAAGTTCCTATAGAGATTCTTGAGATTTTTAAAGGATTTGAGAGGAATAAGGAGGGAGATGAAATAAAAATCACAAAAAGTTATGAATTGAAAAATTAAAATTACATGTATATATATCCTATAAGTAATATTATATAGATCGGTTTGGATTTGGTTGGGTATGGGTATGGGTATGGATTTGGGTTTGGCCAAATTCTTGTTAAGACCAAACTCAAATCCAAACCCACAGGGTATCATATTTCGAAAACCAAACCCGCCCCATGGATAGGAAAAAAAACAAACCTCTCCAATAAGGTTGGTTTGGTTCGGATATCCATCGGTTTCGGATGAAATTGTCATCCCTATTTGGAACGCCCTCTGATGCACCGAGTTAAGCATCATTGGGTGGACAACGCACTATTCCAAGCAGCCTGCACCAACATTTAACATTGACATCTTAGTAATGTATGTGCATATACGGGAAAATTCAAGTGTTACAATATTACCTGAAAGAGTAATTTCCTCACGTGGCAATGAAGAGTAATTTCCTCTAAATTTCTGGGGGCTCTGCAACACCAAAATGTTCAGGCCTAGTGTCCCAAAAGATTTTATGAGATTTTCTTTTATGGGAAATCGACAAAATCTAGGTGTTAAAATTGTTGATTTTAACCAAGGGCTTGTAACCTAACGATTATTTCTTGTTTCTCACACAAGCGAGACCAAGGTTCGAGCCTCGCAAGAGGGCGTTTGGGGTTTAGGACTATGGATAACTTATATACTCCTTCTGGACTAACTCATTTATGGGTCCCACACGAATGCTGCGAGCCTTTTATTCATCTTAAAATAATTTTCCGATTGGCCCCGAGAGAAATCAGCTCCACCCGAAGTGCGTAAGTGGTCGATCCAAAAACCCTCTGTTTCATTCTAAATGAATTGAGCTAATTTCTCGTGGGGCCAATCGAAAAATTATTTTAAGATTAATGAACGGTTCGAATCATTCGTATGAGAACCACAAGTGGGTCTCGGATCCCATTTGTGCACTTCCCTTTTGTACGAATAGTGAGGCTGGTTAGATACATTATTACATTGAATCTATTATCCAGAGCCGGCCCTGACTTTTTGGAGGCTTAAAGCGAAATTTAAAAGGAGGCCTTTTTCAAAATCTTAATGAACAACATGTAAATAAGTAAATTGCACTCCCAAAAACAAATACTACTACTATTCATCATTAAGAAATAACCCTAAAACAAAAACCAAACATTTTAAGATTTCAAACTCGCTACTTAAATATCTGATCCTAAAGTTTTTTTTTAGAAAAAAAAACCCGAATCTTCCAAGATTTTAAAAGCATCATCTAAATATCAATCTTCTTACAGTTTTAGCAGCAAAAGTATTAATTATGTGTGAACAATCAATCTTATCTTATCCGCCATCTCATCTTCAATAGATAGAATGGATCAAGAGTCCATTTAACCTTTCTTGTGACATAGTTGACCGAAGGTAAGACTTAATCAATTTCAACTTTGGAAAGCTTCATTCTTGAGTAGCAACTATAATAGGAATAGTTAATAGTACTCTACAATCAATAGTACATTTTTTTTTTTGGTTTTACAAAAGATACCTAGGAGTACTAAAATATAGGGGGCCTTGAAATTCGTTATTTTTTTTGTGCCTAAATCAGCCGCAACGCTCGCTTTAGCTCAGGGCCAGCTCTGCTATTATCTGTAACCTATCTACAAGACTACAAGAATGCAATTTTGCATATACATCTGCATGACTCCTCTAGTTGTTCATTACATTATGTATATCGTTGGATTGATTTGGTGCACAAAGTAGGGCCGCCCAAAATGAGGTGTGCATGTTCCGTGGATGTTTATTATAACCACAAAGGGAGGTGATAACATAAGAAAAACAAAAACAAAACAAAAAAAGGTTAGTAGCAGCCAATTTTGTATAAATCATGTTTTGGGCTAGTTCTTTTTGGAAGGTTTTGAGGCTTATGTTAACCGAACATCATAGATATCCGTATATGTTAACCTAGAGTATGAGAGTAAGAGGACGTCTTATGTTCAAAACCTCCAAGCGATACTCTGACACCTCTCAAGTGCTATCAACTTATTTACAATGAGTCCATACGTAGCTTTGCTTCAATAATAATTGATCCCCTGTTAGTTCACGATGAGATCGATGTCCAAAATACTTAAGTTCAGATATGTAAGTTGTCGGACGGACAATTATTCAGGGTACTGGGACAACTTACTTTAAGCTTCACGGGTAGCGTGCATAATGTGAATGATTGACCCTACCTTTCCAAACTACTCTATGATTTTGTTAGGTACATAGCCTAACCTTCCAGCGCCACAAGTTACATATAAAAAGATCGTGGAAGTTTAAATAACAAACTTATAGTTGCTTGTGACTCCAAAATTTTACTTTGACCAAGAAGGATACAAATCTGATAATATAATGTTATTTATTCAAAATTCGGAAAAACAAACTTACTCGTTTGATCAAAATGAATACTCTCTCTAGGGGACCATTTCCACCGTCCCCTAGCATGACACCATTTAAAGGCGTAAGAGCAAACCTCTGTATAAATTGACCCCAAAAAAGTTGATATATAATATAATATCTAATAGGTTTTGAAACTGAGACCTTATGAGAGAGCAAACCTTTAATTTACCACTACCAGCCCTTTGGGTTAAGGAGATTACTCTGCACGCTAGCCCTATATATCCTGGTGATATATGTCTGAAATACATCATATGTTGAAATACTTTTTGGGGATTTCTCTTCCTAGGCGAAACAGGAATTGAATACCCTTTCCTACCATAGGGAAGGCTAAATGGATCATAGCCTACCGTTCAGCCAAGGCTTTTTTTTTCTTTTCTTTTTTATTGGCTTTTTGGATTTTTTTATTGATGTATTGTGAGAGAATAATTAGTCTTGGAATTCGAAAAAACTGAATTTTTTTTAACTAATCATGGAAAAGACCTACATTTAATAACTCGTGATTTATCTTCTATTAATTTTAGATTTATTTTTGATCGGCCGTTATTAAATCAAACATTTTTGTTGGGTCATTTAAAACGAACTTTTTAATGACCCAATAGTTCAAGCAAAAGCCCATGTATTAACATGACCAAAAAGACAGCATAATGAGATCACATTGTGGGCTTTTTTATGCTTCTGGGTTGAGACCATAGTGGCCCTGACACATAAGCTCGGTCTGTAATCTTTGGGGTGGTGTATGAAAATAAACAGCCCAACCATAGTGTTAATTCAGAGTTTGCATTTGTCGTACTACTACTACTAGTTGCATTTGTGCCGAACGAATTCTAATCTTCTAGACCAGGATATGTGGGCCAAGTGATACGTGGGTGGGTGGCCGAAATCGGCCCAATACAGATTAGAATCAATCTCAACCAAGTAGATTGAAGAAACAATTACCATTAAGGTAAGCTTTTTTTTAAAGAATTACCAGTAAGCTAAGTAACTCTTTTTAATTACGATTAAGATAAGTCACTCTTTTTTGAGGTTCAGGCACTTGGCATATCATACGATTTCATAGGATTTTAGAAGTTTGAAAACATTACTACTAAGCTAAGTTATTATTTTTAATTACCATTAAGGTAAGTCACTCTTCTTTGGGGTTCAAGCAGTGCTATCATACGATTTCATAGAATTTTAAAAGTTTAGAACATCCCTAATGGCCTGTTTGGTAGGATCATATAGTAGGGGGATAGGAAAGGCTATATTTGTTGTTTGTTTGTTTTTTGTGTCCCAGATATAATTCTCCTTGGATATCAATATCCCTCTACAGAGTCCATAATTTTAGACACCCTCCCCCTTGTGTAAATTATATTCGGGTACTAGATTACCAACACACCCCCGTGGGCCACACACCTGTCTTTACGCAAAGGGGGGGGGGAGAGAGAGAGAGAGAGTGAGAAGGAGAAGAAGAAGAACTGACAACGACCTCCTCGTCCATGACGATCCTGACAACAACTATTTTACCCATGGCCAGACTGGGATTCAAAAATAGAAATCGACAGCGAAGCCGACGAGTTTTGGATCTCACCCACGGCTAGAGTATTTACGATTTAGAAGATTCCAGCAAACCTTGTTTCAACCAACTCCAGTTTTCAACTCGGTGAAGCAGAGAGAGAGAGAGAAGAACAAGACGACCAACTCCGGTTTTCGACTCTGGTCACTACGCAAACCCAGATTCCGGCCATGATTCCAACTCCAGTTTTCAATCTTTTTTCGATTTTCCAAGAGAAACAGAAATTGAAATCAAGGATGGTTGGTTATTGGTGGCAGAACAGGGGTACAGTGGCAGATTGAGACGATGGGTAGTTTGGGTTTAGAAATTGATGTAAATTAAATGAGGTTCATGTTGGGGATAAAGATGGGTATTTTGGGGTTAGAAAACATTTTTAACGGGTGTTGGACAGAAAATGGGGTTAAAATGACCAAGGGTAAAATAGGAATTTGACACCATTATTCATTATTTTTCAAATACTTACTTCAAAACTCAAATTATTTGCACTTTCTTTAAAAAAATTGAAATTATCAATTTTTAATCTTTACCAAAAAAATGTTCAAGATTGGTCTCATTTTAAAGGTATTGTGAATATCTTTTAAATAGTACTAATATTATAAAAAGTATATGTACAAATTTAAAGTTGTGCCCATCTTATGAATAAAAATAGAGTGAGTAGTACTTTTTTTTTATAATGGACACAAAATACCATTGTGACACTCCACATTGTTAACTTTATAAATATCTTGTATGGATAATCAGAGTCTGATATGACAACTTTTGATTATCCAATTTTGGTTATATCATTGGTGAAGCTCTTAGACATCAGTTGGTATCAGAGCAGAGCACCTTATGAACTACATAAAAGATGTGCAACAATCAAACACAAAGTTGATAGTTTAGAGTAGCGCAGTCTAGATTCTTTTTCATTCAATAATAATCAATTACTCCTCCACAATGTTACCCTATAACCCTTTTTTAGTATAAAACTAAGACCAAAATGGAATCAACAAAACAGGAAACTGAATCCCGATGAATCGTTAATTGATTTAATAATTACCAAAATTAAAAGATAAAAATAAAAAGTTTATCAAAATAGACGGCACCTAAAAAAAGGATCTTTTAGTATAATTTATAACAGGAATAAAAAAAACTAAATATATTATTTCTTATATTATAGATTATTTCCATTCTGCATCACCCCGCAGCATAAGGGTTTTCAGTCGCTTCACCTTTCATACTTTCGTTCTCCTCATGAGGCCGCCGATTATGTGGACGACGGCGAGGTGGATTCCCCCAACAGCTAGGGCAGTAACTTGGTCAATTAAAGCGCCAATTGCATCCGACAAGTGTTGTTCTAATTGTTAGAACCGCGCCTCTGTTCGCACCTCCTGCGCTACGACATCTATGAACGAACTAGCGGTACGATCACCTCGACCCCCAACGCGTCCTCCGACCATAGTCAGGATTGGAACTCAATGCTTTGATACCAACTGATGCAGGGCACCTTAGAAAAAGACGTGCAACAATCGAACACAAACTTGATAGGTTTAGAGCAACGCATTATAGACTCTTTTTCATTCAATAATAATCAACTAACCAAACCAACCCAAACCGAGCCTTATATCCCAATTATTTGGGGTCGGCTACGTGAATTCTTTATCTCCATTAAGCTCTATTGAGGTCTATTTGTTCATTAAAACCCATTATACTCATATCCTTGCGCACAACCGCATCTAATGTCAACTTAGGTCTTCCCCTCCCCATAGCGTTAGTACCCAAAGCTATCGTATCCACTCTTTCAACTACTATATCTACAGGTTTATGGTAGACATGCCCAAAACACCTTAGCCTATGTTCCCGCAACTTGTCTTATATAGGTGTTACACCTACCATCTCACGAACCGTTTCATTTCTATTCATGTCGTGTCTAGTCTTATCACACATCCACCTCAAAATTCTCATTTTCGCTACACTCATCTTGCTCACATGTTGTTTCTTAGCAAGCCAACATTCTATCCCGTAAAACATCGCTGGTCTTATGGCGGTTCTCTAGAAATTTCCCTTCAATTTTGTGGGTACCCTATTGTCACACAGTACACCAGTAGCACTTCTCCATTTGGGCCATCCCGCTTGGATCATATGGGTCACATCATCTGCAATCTCTCCATCTTTACTCATAATTGAGCCTAAATATCTAAAATGGTCACTCCTTGGTATCTCCTGATCTTGGATCATCACTCTTTCTTCACTCGCACTGCTGGTACTACTAAATTTGCACATCATATACTCGGTTTTACTCCTACTTATCCGAAATCCACTAGACTCTAATGCTTCCCTCCGAAATGCTAATTTAGTATTAACACCGTATTAACACCTCTAGCAGTTTCATCTACGAGAACAATATCACCTACAAACAGCATACACCAGGGGATATCTTACTCAAGCTGTCTAGTCAACTCATTTATAACTAAGGCAAAGATGTACAGGCTCAAGGCTGACCCTTGGTGCAATCCTACTGTGATTGAAAGTTCACTTGCTTCCCCTACTAGTGATTTGATGGTTCTGACAGCACCTTCATACATGTCTCTAATCACGTTGATAATGTCACCCTACAACTCCTTTTTATAAAACTAAGACCAAAAAGGAATTAGCAAACAAGGAAGCTGAATCCCGGTGAATCATGAATTAATTTAATAATTACCAAAATTAAAAGATAAGAGATATTCCTAAACTTGATTACTAGAAAATAAAAGAAACTTGCCAAAATAGACGGCACCTAAAAACGAAATCTTCAAGTATAATTTACAACATAAATAATAAAAACTAAATATACTATTTCTTAAATTATAAATTATTTCCATTCTGCATCATACCTATATTATATGGGGCAGGTTCCCTTCACACAACTTTTAACACAAGTTTTGACGTTAAATCTCATCTGTTGTAATGAAGGATCTCTCGTCTCCTCTCCATAGATCCAATAACTCCAGCAAACAATAAAATAGACTTGCAGCGGCCAATTTCATAAAATCTTTCTTAATTAACCTAAAAAGCCTAGTGTTATATGTGAGAATACTTAAAATTGTGCGGCGGTACACTAGCCACACCTGACACCTCATTGTATCCATCACTATCCAAAAATATTGCAACAATAACGTCCAATGCCATAATTTTCTGAGAGTTTCGTTTGCAAATTTAGGACCATAATTCTAAAAATATCTCAAAAACATAGTTTTAAACTCTTCTCAAAATTTGCGTTCACTTCACTATTCTGAAAAATGTTTCCAAAATGGATTTCATAACTTATGTTTTTTTTTAATTAATTATTTTTTTAATTTTTAATTTAAATTTTTTCTAAAATAATAATAAAATGACTATTTTTTATTTCATTTTTTTCGTTGCTTAAAAACTAATACTCCCTCCGTTCCATAATGTTTGTCCGGCACGGAGTCCAAGGACTAAAAAAAATAGACTTTGTTCTACGAAAAAAATAATTTTTTTTGCACAAATTAATAGATGAATGTTTGTTCTATTATTTTTTGTCAAAAAAATTAATTTTTTTTGACAAAGAACTCATTTTTTTTGAATCTTTGGACTCTGTGCAGGACAAACATTATGGAACGGAGGGAGTAATAAAATGACTAGATTTTAATTTTTTTCTTGAATAATTAATAATAAAATGACTTTTTTTTTGCCGGACGTAAAATAAGAATTTTTTTTTTGCCGGTCATCATTCCGAATATATTATATGGGGAGGGGAGAATGAGACTCGATCCCGGAGTGCAATGTGGCCATAAAATAAGGTTTAAATAAGTGTTTTTATACCATCTAGGAAGAGGGAATGGAAACATTGATTGGAAAGTAATATCAATATATCCTAATCACTTTGAACCCAAAATAGAGTCAATTTTCCTTAAATAATTGGTTCCTCTTGTTGAAGCTAAACACATGAGACGGAAGCATACAACTTCATTTGCTCCACCAGTGCCAAGCTGTCACATGAAAAGTATGTGGAAATAAACAAAATCAAACAAAATTATACAAATTCCAAACATAAGCATCGATTAATCTACAATACTCTATGACAAGTTACTGGCACAAAATTTGCAATAGGCATATTCGACATTGAGTCCTTTGTACATTCTGTCGCACCCGAGATTTCGGCCGCCTTCGCATCCCCGTGCGGTGCGATGATCGGGAAATCCAAGTAGTATTCAATGCGACGTGGTTTTGTAAAAATACCGGTTTTACAGCTGTGACTGAGCCATATTTGTTATTAATGAAAATAACTCAGAGTCGCCACTTGACATAATTCTCGGTGTGTCAAGTCACCATGGGAAAAGTTTGTTTACAAATATCTCGGGTTCGGGGACCCGGTTTTGTTTAATAAACCTCGGGTTTAGAGAACCGATTTTAGAAATGACTCAGTTTTTGTCTTGGTCTGCGATTTTTAGAAAAGAAAAGGTTCGGTAACTCACTGTTACGTGTAGGGAAGCCAGAGCACCCTACCCCGCCCTTTCGGCACTCGGAACAGACTTTTTCAACATGAGCGAATGAAAATTTGTGACAACATACATACATATAATAAAAAGAAAGTCTGTCTGAAAATGAATTTATATTTACAATGCAGGAGACTTTTTCAACTGAAAAAGAAGTAGATAAAAATGTTTTGTTTCGACCGAGCCCGATCTCAGGGCTGCCTACATATCTCCGGTCTTAGGAGAATCAGGTCATCACATAGTTCAAACAGATAAAAAGGTTTTAAAAATCGGGACCGAGCCGTTATCTGGCTGGCTGCATATTCTTCGGCCTCAGGAGAAATCAGGTCTCGCGTAGTTCCGGCATATAGCTGAAGTTCTAGAAAAGTTAATTATAAGTGGGGTCCTGCACCAGCGGGGTATGGAGGCATTTCTACAGTACTCGGAGAAAAGCATGAGAGATACACAACACGGAAAATCCAGGACATCTCCGAAAGATTCCGAGACTTGAGACGGGTCAGGTTTGACTACACGACTCGCTAGGAGAAATATTGAAAAATGGATTTTCGGGGGTGCCGACAGTCAGCGGGAGTCCCGGGTTGTTATTTAGGTGGCTACATGGCCAAAAATGGGCTCGGAATGCAGTTTATACGTCTGTATGAAAAGTTGTAAAAATCTTGTCCAAACCCGTCTGGGGCCGACGTCAGGCACGAGCTACGGTTTTGAATAGTGAAAATGGTTGTAAAAAGTACAACAGCTTTTATGATGAAAAGTTATAAAAATCTCGTCCGAACCCTTCTCGGGCCGACGGTGGGCCCCGGGAAGCGTCCGGTATGGTTTCAGGTAGTAAAAATGAGTACAGTTGACTTTGTAGTAAAAATTTGAATTTTGCCACCCGGGGCTAAAAAATGGTCACGGGTGGGTCCCGGGTTGCTCCCGGTATAATTTATATGTCGAAAATAGGTTTTCAAAGTTCGAGGGGTATTTTGGTAAAATTTAGTAAAAACTTGTCTCGGGGGTCCGAATAACTGTCGGCGGGCCCCGGGAGGTTCCCGGGTCAAGATCCTAGGCTGGACTGACTCTGGGCATAGTGGAAGGGTATTT
Source organism: Gaultheria prostrata (assembly GCA_036023075.1). NCBI lineage: Eukaryota > Viridiplantae > Streptophyta > Magnoliopsida > Ericales > Ericaceae > Gaultheria > Gaultheria prostrata. The sequence goes on from JAXBDA010001283.1 coordinate 17,718, forward strand.
TGGTAATTTGGACATGGAGTTGACCCTGGTATTGACACAGGGGTATTTTGGTAATTTTAACATGGAGGTAACCCTAGGATAGACTCAAGGGTATTTTGGTAATTTTGGGGAAGAAGCTAATTGCGGATCCGGAACAAAGTTAAGACGGACCCTACAACTCCTTGGCATGCTGGTCATTATCTGAAAAAGCACACAGAATACAGTGTAAATAGCATGAATAGTGAAAAATGGTTCGGCTACTCGGAGCACGCGGACGACACAACTGGGTGCCCTAAGGCAAGTCTACCAAAGGGACCACCGACAGTTGAGATGATATTCTCGGGATTTGATCCCGACTATTTGTTTTTTAGTTATTTTATACGACTGCCCGGATGGCTAGTCAGGTCAAGGTTATAGCGATCTCAGAAGATACAGAAAAAGACTCAGAGGTGATGGTAGAGCCTCGCAATGGACCCGTTTGAAGTACCAAACCCCTTTGGTGCGTACGCCATTGTGATAGTCTTTTGGTATTTCTCGCCGCAAAACCCTAACGAGACTGACGCGGTGCACAACGACAGTGTACGTTTATTCTTAGATATATTTCATGAATATCTAGACTAACGGAAAGTGAATATGCAGTATTAATTCACCCGGTTTGGACGCAGGGCTGACCCGGACACCTGTCGGGCCAGTACAGTTCAAAATGTGATTCCTACATGCTAAAAAACAAGCAAATAAGCGAACGATAATCTGTTTTACTTACAGACTCCCGGTTTGAACCTCGGGTAAAGAATTAGACGTATTAAATCGCCCGAAAAATCGGCTATAGCCTCCGGCAGAAACGGGCTGTTTCTGGGTTGGAAATCGGGCAGCGTAACGACAGGACTAGAGGATCTGGAGTCGGAACTCGGACAGAGTAATGACAAGACTAGGGGATCTGGAGTCAGGACTCAGACAGAGCTTCCGCTAAGCCCTGATTACTGGTAGTTCTTCTCGGAGAAAAATCGGCAAAGCTTCCGCGTAGTATATATATCCCGAGATTCCACCAGGGGAATCCGGCAGAGCTTCGGCGCAACTCTGACTACCGAGGTTCCTTTCTGAGAAACTCGGCAGAGCTACCGCCTAAGCTAGACTTCCAACCCTGCTCACCAATACGAGATGACTGAAGAATTTTCGTGCTGGCGACTAAGACCAAAGAATTCGACTAAGACTCAGGGGTCAGAAGGTGTCCTGAATAAAAGAGGGGCTTCACATATTTATATTGGGGAGTGGCTCCCATTCTATGAGCGCCAATTCCAAGTGGAGGGTAGCCATTGGCTGCCTTGGAATTGGCGCCTATTCTATGAGAGCCAATGAGGTTTGCACCGCTTTGCGCAGTGCAGCCCTGGCTCGACCGTGTTTGCGTGTAGTCCTTTGATCCAATGACGTCCAGGGAGATATCCGTTTTTCCAAATTATGCTCCGAAGATAGAGAAATGCAATCGCCCAGCTTTCGGTTGAATTAGAGTGTTGCAAGCGATCGGATGACCAAACGAAGTCTGATTGACCTGAAATTTTACAAGGAACTTCAAAATGGTTAGAAATGAATTTTCAATGGTTTAGATCTTGAGAATTGGGTCTCGATGTCCATGATCATGGAATCGGCCGTCTCGGGAAGCGCAGCATCTCGAAAAATATCAAACGGGCTCGGAACCGCTCAATACTTGACGTGAGACTTAATTTCATCACGTCAAGCTTAAATATGAAGTTTGGCGAAGTTTGGAGTTATACAGGTAAAACCTGGATCTTCTAGCCCTGTTCGTCGGATTTTACCGGGTAAGGGCTCAGGGGGGAATGGTGGTTCAACGGTCAATCGTTGTCCGATCTTGACGCGACTTGAACCAGTCACTTTATAAGACTGAGATGGGTACATCCATTAGTCTGATGCTCGATTGGATGTGCTGGTGATATATTTGGCAGGTAGGCTCAGAAACAAGCTTTCAGGAGCTGATTTCTGTTAGTTGTATGAGGGGGGGGAGGGCTACAGCCTCCTGAAATGGCATGTCTGTCTTCCAACCTATGCACATGCAGATGTTAGATATAAATTGATGTTGAGGATTGAATTTGTGGCATCGGTAGATTTACCGTGCCAGCACGATAAAGTGGTTGCTGATTTCTGATGGTCGAGCATCTCTCCTTTGGGGACGTCAACGTCACCATCTTGATTTGAAAAAATAGGGGTGGGGCAAAATCCGGTGTCAACACATTCCACACATGCCAGACTAAGTTATTACTTTCCAAGTGGAAGAGTTTCAGTCAAATTCTTCGTCAATGGTAAGAACTGAGAGTACGTAGTAAATCCATACCGTTTTTGTATTCAAAATCACATTTTAAACTTTTGCAAGAATCATATTCAAAACCAAAAAAAAGTCTCGAGTTTCTATGAACACATGCTTTACTTACCATAAACATAGGTTTTACTTTCCACAATTTATGGCCTATACGTGTGGTAAGTGTGGTATGTTTTTGTGGTAAGAGGCAATCAGTCCACGAATAGCGATTCCTGGTCTGAAAGCTAGGAGAGAAGAATAGGGCAACCTAAAGCCTGTGTTCATGGTAAGTACAATTGTGCGGAAAAAATAACAGAACCACCATCTTTCTTATGGTGGTTTTCATCTAATGGTTCAGATTCATCTAAATTTGATCTAATGACTCAAATTTAGTGGGGCACCGGTGTCCCAATACCACTTTGGTGCAATGTAGAAATATTCCTGCAATATACCACAGGCCTCTACTATTAGCTTTAATGACGTTAAATTTAAAAAGAAAAAGAAAAATGAATATAAAAGTCATAGCTAGCCACGGTAGTATATTACCTTCCCAGGTCATAAGTTAGAAGTTTGTTCAACAAGTCAAATCCAGCATCAGACCAAACGAGAAACAGAATCACCGACATATCGATCTTCGTAAAAGAGAAACAGAACAGGCAAGTGGTGCTGGAGGATTATCACGGCCCTGTTCGTTTGGTAGTTTAGTTTAGTTTTGATGATGTCAAAATGTGTAATGAGTGGAGAGAGATAGAGAGAGAAATGAGAAAAATAATTATGTCAACAAAACTAAACTAAAACTAAACTGGGTAACCGAACAGGGCCCACATAGTTTTATCTCACAGTTTTAGTTTTGAACATTGGACCAAACATATTTTTTGAGTTTTTTTAGCCCAAAACACATTTTCAAAAAGCCCAACCGAACGAGGCCGTGGTGTTTTAAATGGAAAAAAAGAGTTGTTGCAACTCTAATGAGGGCTTTGGGATAATTTCTTGCCCCTTGTGGCGAATGTGTGACAAAAGAAAAAAACTTAAATTACCTCCATTATTATAAGAGATTTAACTTAGGGGGTGTTCAACAAGGGTAGTTTTTTGGCTTTTTGACTTTTCAAGGCTTTTTATATGCATATTATGAGAGAATGATCTGCTAAAAACTACAATAAATTGGCTTTTTGACTTTTTGAGTTAGCGGAATATATAGGACCTCAGAGTAAAAAGTTAAACTCTCCCCCTCCCAACTAGAGGCTGGTCATTCCCTCATACAAGTGTTAAGTGTCAACTCCTCCTATTATGGAGGCTGTTAATGCATGCCACGATAACATTTGTTCATGCCACGGTCATTGATTACCATTGTTTAACTACAGCAGGCCCCGCATACCGATTTTCTGCACCATCACAGCCTTCCCCATCCGTAACCATAGTTCTGTTACTTCTGTTCAGTTAGGAAGCAACAGAGTAAATGAAAGAGGACCTGAAAAGTCAAAAATATGATGGCATAGGAGGGCAATTGGGTCAATCTAGCACATTATTAGGTAATCAATGAGCTTGTTGCCGTGGCGTACGTTAACAGCCTCCGTATACTATTAGAAAAATAATAAGTTTGCTTTTTCTATGAACCAAAATTCCGAGTCTTAGTGCTAATGAAAAGCAAACAAATACAAGACGTTTACAAAATAACAGTTCCATATGCGGAAATATTGATACGTCAAGGAGACCTTTTTTTTTGCACACATATAGGAGATATATTAGCAAGGTCCATTTTGTTGTAGAACCCAACTCATTCGAAATGAATATTCATCCAAAAATAAATGAGTACCCACCCATAAATCAATCGTCTTTGAACAATCCAACACGGTTCGTGATTCGAATCTTGCTGAGAAATTTTATCATGAAATCCATACACAAGAGACATCATCCAAGATTGCAGTTGAAACAATATTACAAGCTTGATGTACCACGTCGATCACCCGAAATATCCAAGACATTATCCATGATTTTCACATTTTGGGTGTATTTTTGAACATTTACATATTTATGTACAAGTTTTGGTTAGCCCAATAGATAGATTATAGTCATGGTTCCGCTCTTACTTGCACCTCGACTGATCCCCTCTTAAGTTCAGTCCGGTCCAATGCAAGTCATTCACAACCAAACTAGGATATTCATACAAACTTACTTTCTTTCTTGCCTCATGATTCAAAGTATCAAACTCTGATCAATAGTTTGAGGAGTAAACCAATTAATCAAATAACCGGACAAACCCTGGTGGCTAAAATTTGATTTCGGGACGAGCCGTGATTATGTTTATTATGACTTTATGTTATGTTGAGATCACGAGTCTTTTCACCGTCATTCTTTTTTCATCTAGGTTACTAATCTAACTTCATGGCCTAATACGTGGACAAAACAGTAATAGTTTGTTAGCCTGTGACCACGTGGCAGATTAAGGACTTGATATTCCACAAGAACCACATATTGTAGACTAGACTGTTCACCTAAAACCAACGAAAAGGGACGATTCTGTCATAATCAAAACCAATGGTCCTTCACGGGTCATTTCGTATACTGTTGGTAAAACGAGGTGACGGTGAGATAATTCTGATTTCTAATCGAGTTTCATATAATTAATACACCAACGGCCCCAACATTAATTGCAATAGAGATTGTTGGCTTGTTTCACCCTTTTTTTTTTAATACGAAATTCATATAAGTCACCTAGCGAAAGTTAGAGCCTTGATATCTATTCTAAAAATATATATCATTTCCTATTTGTTGACATCCAAATACTCTAATAACCACCGCCTTTATTCATTTATAATTATTTATCTTTATTCTCACGCCACACACCTTCACTAAAGACATCAGTGTATTAAAGACATCAGCGTATAAGGCATGACGTCATCTAATTTAGGGGGTGTTCCACTAACTAGTTTTCAGCAAAAACTAAATTTTCACGATTTTTTATGTGATGTATTATGAGAGACTGATCTATCTTGATTTTTGGAAAAAAATTATTTTTTTCTAAAAACTGGCTCAGTGGTACACTTTGATAAAGCTTCACCAGGTTCAAGCCGGGCTTGCACTATATAATAACGAAACTTTTAGCCTTACTAAAAGTGCTAAAAATTAGTATATATTTCTTTAAAAAAAATTGGATAAAAGTCATAATTTTTTACTTTTCTGATTACTTTTGTCGAAATGAACGAATAATCTGCAAAAGTTTGACGCAAAACTGACAAAAGCGAAAAAAAAATTTGAATAAAGACAACCTAAAAAGCACCTTTAGTCAAGTGACTTATTTTAGAAAACTATCCCTTATTTGTATGGGCGGGTTTGGCGAGACTGGATTTTGAAGGCTATTGTACAGTCCATCGATCCTGTTTAATAGATGAGATAAAAAAATCAACTCAATCCAGTTCTACAGTCCGAAGAATTAATGACAAACCCGAGTTGGTGTTGGACAGGTTGGGCGAGCTTGTGGGCCAGTGTGCATTCAACCCTTATGACCCATTGAAATTAGAAAATTTACTGCAGCTAGCTATACTATATATTTTCGTTACTAAATGTTTGACTTAGGCCAAGTTTCTAAATGATAAAATCTACATATCTTATTATGATTCAAACATAGGCTACACATTGTGGCCATTGTGAGTGTTTGTGCATTTGTCTTTGCAACTTTGTGTGTGATTCTATCACATCTGCTTAATGTTGATTATTGATCCGTCCCCATCTCTTTATTGGTTCGTCTTAGCTAGTTGTCTGGTTATGTGGTGATTGCCAAAATCTCAATCAAAAATTATTAAAAAAATCAAACAAAAATTATTCGTGGGTCTATAAGTTACGGATAATTAAAATTGAAATAGAATGGAAGCAATAAGTATACGTATTTGATTTGTTTTCGTGGGTCTATAAGTTTGTGGCCCTTGCCAATTCTAGACGTCCGATTCTAGGGCATAGACTTACGATTGTCTGGGCTTCTTTAATTAACAAAGGGTATAGCATGTATAATGGACGGTGACCTGCACCGTGCAGGGCAACATCTCAACCATCCAAAACTGTTGTCAATGGTAAAAATGTTTTATTACCGGTAAGAAAGCTTTAGTGAATCCAAATCATTGATTTCCAAGATGAATGGTTGTGATATGTGTTGCACCATCCTACTTCCTGTATAAAGGTGTTTAGAATTGAGAGTAATTAATTATGATGTGTTATTTTACATAATTAATTCAGGTGTCAACTCTTCGTGGGATTTATTCTCAGCGGAATTTGATTTCCTAGAGTTAATTTCATTCCGGTATTTGAATTAATTCACTAATTTCATGCATGAAAAAATTATATTAGTAATTTATCAGAAGTCGGCATTTTTTTTAATAGTTGAGCCAGGAATCTCATGCTAATATAATGGAGAGATCAGCACAACCACATTTTTATTACTGTCTCTTCTAAACATTGAAATTTAATCATAAAAATGTGGCATCACATTCTTATTCATGTTTTTTTAAATGATGAAACCATGGAAATTAGGCATTATATTCCCATTCATCTTCAAGATTCTCGTCATCCAAACTGGGCGACTTCAGGATTCTCGTCAGCCAAACTTGGCCACTGATAAGTTTGCTGCCAATTGTGATAGGGCTCTGCGCCTAACAATTTTGACTTTTCAAGCCTTGAGCTTGAGCTTTCTCTCTACCACAAATGCATGTATGGCTTCCCTTTTCTTGAATTCCTACAAATAAGTGAAAACCCAATTGAATAAAAGTAGAAATTCCTTGAGTGCTTGAACGATGCAGAAATTTCTGATTTTTTCCGGCCCAGCTTGGAATTGGATTATATGCCTGTACTCGTGCATGTAGTTGCCCATATCACACGCCTTTCGAATTGATATGTCTTGCCAAATGTTGGCCGACAGTACTATGGATATAGAATTTTTTGTACAGAAATTATAAAAATCAGTTGATTTAGATTTGCTCCCGCTCTCCAGGGATCATCGGACTCGTTTATGTTTTTCAAAATAATATGAACAATTACCTTGCAAACAAAAAATCAAATCAATCGGAAATCGGTAAATGCTCTATTAATTTACACAGTTTTTGGTCATGAATAAAAAATTGGATAAATTAATTGAGCATTTACCAATATCCGAATGACTTATTTTTTTTACAGAGTAACAGTAAACATTATTTTTAAAAATATGAACGACTCTGATCATCCATGTAGAATCCGAAGTGGATCCAAATCAACTGATTTATACAATTTATGTATATAGAAAGCTGCACCCTTATGTTTATACAATGTTGGAACAGAGGGACCATCCCATTCATTTTGGATGGAAGGAAGTTAAATGCACCAGAGGATCCCGTTAATTTTGTTTGTGGGAGACAAACAATACTCACTCTGTCCCTTTTTAAATGATCCATACGGGAATACGTGCAATTTCAAACCCATATAAAATATATTTCTCTATATGATTTTTTTATATCAAATTAAAGTGCTCATTGAGTACTTTAATTTGGTGCAAAAAAAAATTAAAAACGTTTTACGGAGGTGCCTTTTTTAACATCCACAAAAATACACGTTTCCCAAGCGGATCATTTAAAAGGGGACGGAGGGAGTATAATTCTTCGTGGATTGTGTTATTATACCCCAAAGATTTTTTTTTTTTTTTGTAAATTAATCAGAGTAATTATGTTGTTTTATTTTACATAACCTTTATCAAATGAGAAAATCTGCTTCACGGAGCAACCTAAAAAAGGTTGTTTACGGAAGCCCCCTTTGGGTGCCCCACCGGCACCTTATCGCAATGATGTGAACCGGTCATCTTGTAGTGTCCGCAAAGTAGTGTGCATATGGAAAAAATCAGCTTAATCCGGCATCGATAAGTGCGTCAAAAATTAAATTTTGGTGCAAAAAAAACATGGTCCCGGATCATTTAATTTTTGACGTACTTTACATCAAAAATTAAATTTTGGTGCAAAAAAAACATGGTCCCGGATCATTTAATTTTTGACGTACTTATCGATGCTAGGTCAAGCTGATTTTTCGCATATGCACACTACTCTGCAGACTCTACAAGATAACCAGTTCACATTTTTTAGGTTGCTCCGTGAATAAGGCAACCTCCCTTATCAAATTATTCAGTCGTACTCCATCCGTCTCATGTGTTAGTCTCTTTTGAAGTTTTAAACATTTTAAGGGAACATGCATAATTGCATATGCATGTCTCCTCAAAAGGTTGGTTCCAATTTCCATTATTCTCCTTTGATTCTCACTTTTAAAATTATTTTTAGACATTTATGAGGGTTAGTTTTTTAAACCTCAAACTTTTTTTGACTTTTTTAAAAAATGACTAAAATTTTGGAGCATCCTGAAATGAAACAAGAGACTGACGGATGAAGAATCTTAGATGTTCCATTTTATTTTCTTTGGTACGTGCTGCTACAGCCTGAAGTTATTCTTCTGCTTTAGTTACCAATCCACAGGGCTGGCCTTGAGTTAAGACACACGAGGCGGGCGACTTAAACCTGCGAATTTTGGTCTAAAATTAGGGCCCCAAATAGATATAGTCAGATATGTAATATATACTTAAGATAACACTTATACAACAAATGAGCTAGCTAACCTAGCGGAAATGCTTAATTTTGCTATCCAATAGATACATGGTTCAAGTTTTGAGACCTCTCTTTTTCCTCTCTAAGAAGAATATTTTTTCCCCTTATAAGTTCGTCTTAGGCCTTGAGAATCTCAGAGCCAGCCTTGCCAATCCATTGTTTTATCGGACAAAAAGGACACCCAGAATTTGAAAATCAATAATTTTTACATTTTGGGTGTATTTTTTGGGTACATAGTTCCGCAGGGTTGAAGCCAGTAAGTGTGGTCGCCCTTGCACGGAAAAAAAACCTCTAATATTATATAGGTTCGCCCCTGTGAAATAGTTTGGAAAAAATATTCATCCCTATATAATAAAATTTCTGGCTCCGTCCCTACTAGTGGTATCGTTTATCGGATGGTTTTCCTTCCCTCGGGGTTGTGGCCTACCAAAATAAGGTTCACTTCCAAATGCTATGTGGCCTTTTTTGAGAAGAAAAAAAAAAAAAAAAAAAACGAGTTGAAATTTCAACTCCTCCCCATGCTACTGTTGAAAGCACCCCCAAAGCCAACTAGTGGCCTATAAAATGGGCTCTCTTTCTTTCAAAATTTTATCTAAACAACTAGAGAGAGAGAGAGAGAGAGAGAGAGAGAGAGAGAAAAAGAGGGGGGAGAGAGAGCACTTTATTATTTGTTAAAAGTTTGGTGTCATAACGTTTATGGATAAGTCATTCGTTATCGTTTTAATACTAGCTATTTTGGGCATGAAGTTGGCCCATGGTGACTCAACAATTAAACTGTGCAACCAAACCCCATACCCCGAACTATGTAACTCCATCGTTGCAATTAAACCTATGGCCACCCTACACGAATCCCAGTTCGAGTTACGAGAATCAGCCATACAAACCACGTTAGATAAAGCTAAAGAAGCTCATGGGCTTGTCGTAGCCATGGACGTGGCCCCGTTCGATGAGCGGGCCAAGTTGGCCTGGGCTGATTGCATGGAGCTTTACGAGGACACGGTTGACCAGCTTAACCGTTCTCTGGGCTCCACCGATCATTTCAGTGCTCAAACGTGGCTGAGCGCTGCCCTTACCAACCAACAAACTTGTCGAAACGGTTTTACCGAATTCAACTTATCTTCGTACTTAAACTCGTTTCCTGATATTTTAAGTGATTTTTCAAAGTTGTTAAGAAATTCACTAGCGATAAACAAGGCTGCAGCTCCATCAATGGCTGCACTCTCTAGTAAAAAGACACGAAACAGGCGCCTTCTTTCTGATGGCTTCCCAGAATGGGTATCAGCCGCTGATAGAAAGCTTCTACAGTCCCCCGGTGGTGGAGCGCCGGCAGCAGATATTGTGGTAGCTCAAGACGGTTCTGGCAACTACAAGACCATTTCCGAGGCGGTGGCTGCATCAACGGGTGGGGGTAAGAGATTTGTTATTCACGTCAAAGCCGGTGTTTACAAAGAGAATGTTGTGATCAAGAGGTCTATGAAGAACTTGATGTTTGTAGGAGATGGGAAGGGTGCTACCATTGTTACCGGCAGTAAGAGCGCTCAAGATGGCTCCACAACTTTTGGCTCCGCAACTTTTGGTAAGTTTGCCACCTAGTCCCATGTATTATAATTTTTATTTTTTGAACGGCAAAAATAAATTCATTATCATAACAATAAAAAAATGTGTATTATAACTATACACATCGGTAACATTTTCATCAGTAATGCTAGAAAAATTCATGGAAATATCGATAATTGGTCGATATTCATTTTAGTAGAGCGAGGGGTCCGTCTTAAAATTACTCCAACATTTTAGCAATGGTACAGTTTTTCTTATTTTTCGCTAGTTGAAAAATTAGTAGTACTCCACATGCTATTTTTGTCGATCTTCCATATTAATTCCTCTTTACTTTACGCGGAAAAAAAAAGTAATAGATATTTTTGTAAAATACCGTACTTGAAAATATTTCCGCACGTACACGCAAAGATACTTCCTAATTGGTTAAATAAAGAGCTTTCATTTCAAACAGTATTTCCGGATATTCATATTAGTTATTTATCCTGGCCTCAATTAATAAGAATAATACAGTCCATCGTTTTAATTACTCGTCTAGTCAATTTTATAGGGAGATTATAGCCTGCTTATGCACCATTAGTCAAAGTCAATTGTTTAATTACTGTACATGTTAACGACAGAATTTTAAAGTCTTCTAGGACACAAAGTAAATTTTATTCTTAAAAAAGGGTCAATTTTCTTATTAAATTTTTTTGTATGATTACTAACACATATATGGATGGTTTTACTTTCACTCAGGTATTTCCGGCGACGGCTTCATCGCTCGTGACATGACCTTCGAAAACACGGCCGGCCCCCAGAAACACCAGGCCGTCGCGCTACGTGCTGGCTCAGACCTCTCGGTGTTCTATAGCTGCAGCTTCTTAGGCTACCAAGACACGCTCTACGTTTATGCTCAGCGTCAATTTTATCGGGACTGTGACATATACGGTACCATAGACTTCATTTTCGGAAACGCAGTCTCGATACTTCAAAATTGCAATATTTACGTAAGGAAACCGATGGGCAATCAGTTTACCACCGTCACGGCTCAAGCAAGAGAAGATCCTAACCAAAACACCGGGATCATAATTCACAATTCGCGTGTCACTGCTGCTTCGGATTTGAAAGCGGTCCAGGGCTCATATAAGACGTATTTAGGCCGGCCGTGGCAGAAATACTCTAGGACCGTTTTCATGAAATCTTCCCTAGATAGTTTGATTGCCCCGGCCGGATGGCTTCCGTGGAGCGGGAATTTCGCTTTGAGCACACTGTACTACGGCGAGTACATGAACACTGGAGCCGGTGCAGGCACTGGTGGAAGGGTGAACTGGCCGGGGTACCGTGTCATAACGAGTGTGGCGGAGGCTGGGAAATTCACCGTAGGGAACTTTTTGGCCGGAGATTCGTGGATTCCGTCGACCGGAGTTCCTTTCACTTCTGGACTGTGAATATGACATGAAACGTGGGGAGTGGGAAAGTTATTTTTAGATTTATTCAAGTCATATATTGTTTGTTTTTGGTTGGCTTGTTGCAGTGGTTGGGTCGATGCGTGTACAAATTGATTAGATACCGTAAAAGCAAAATATAGGCTTGTATGTACACAAATGGTGGTTGCTAAATGCTAATTAAAACGATGTGATATATATATATATATATTCCCTATTGGTTGAAATTTGGCATGCATGCAAAGTCCACTACTCCTATTTTCTTTCGCAATCAGTGGGGCCCAATCCTGGACCACCATGCAAGAACAAGCCAGTTTCAATAATACGAGTGATTGAAATTTTGGATAATATTGCTTGAGAAAATAAAGCACCATATAAAACCATTCTACACTAATCTAGAGAACCCATAAACAGTGTGAGTAAGAAAACAAGGAAAAAAAAAAAGATAAAAGAGGGGAAATTATTAATAAAACAACCAAATATATGTATGAAACGTCATACTAGTAAAAATCAATACTCATCAAAGTAACATGAATACTAATTACTCCCACGTACCATTCTTTTTTTACGGTCCAATATTTCATTTTGGGATGTTCTTCTATAAGCGTAGATTTTGAAGAGTAATTAGGAAAAGTTTGTACTTTTTCCATTTTGCCCTTGAGGAGATTTCATTTTGATAAGTTAATAGACGAAAGTAAAATAATGATGTCGTCGTCATAAATGGCAATTATGAAAATAATTATTTCTAAAGTGTAGCGATTATGTCTTCCAAGTTAAACACTTATAAAGGATGCATGGAGTTGTGTTTCATTAATCGAAGTACTAGTTTCTATCCATTAAGTACTTAAGGAAAGACGACGTGGCTCCACTGATCATTTGATAAATCAGCCGTTGTTTGTAGGTATGCTTAAACGCCAATTGTTCTCCCTTTGCGTTCTTATTACGAGAGGGAATGACACACGCGATGCATGTACAATGATTTTTCCAACATTATGTGGGTTAAAGGAATATCGTTAACTGCTACACTTAATTTGCGCGTTTTTTTTTGTTAACTACCACAATTATTAGGAATGGATGGCAGTTACCATGTGTGGGTATTTTTGGTAGACAAAAAATGTGATCTAGTCTCAGAAAAGAGTCTTCACCAAAGTGGAGCTCTCGCTTTATAAGATACTACTTAGAATAGATGCCTTTTGAGTCGAAGAATATAATTAATGTTTTATAAGATTTGCAAAAATAAGGAACACAAGATATATGATAAAGTTAGCTTCTCCGGGAACTATCGATCGAGAAAGGAACGAGTCTTCAAATCTAACAAGATACTTTTATTATTGAAGTACTTCGCACAAGATACTTCACACAAGATACTATTATTATTGAGAAAGGAACTAAGTCTTCAAATCTAACAAGATACTTTTATAAATCTTTTTAGTTGGAATCTTGCCAACTATTTGGTCAAGGAGTGGCATATAATTGTCCATTGGAGGGGGTGCCAACATAGTTGGGATGCTTCCTTTAGTTATGATGTCTTTCTCTCCTTGTCCTTTTAATCATTGTACGACTCTAAAGATTAATAAAGCTATTAATTTTGCCTTTCAAACCCACTTCACTTGTAGTATTTCTTTGGATTTCAGAATAAATGAAATTAGTTGAACACTGACAGCCCAATTGATAGAGGAAGTTCCAAAACTTATACTCCCTCCGTCCCAAATTGCTAGTCCTTCTTTCCATTTTTGGATGTCCCAAAATACTTGTCCTATTTCTAAAAACATCCATCAAAACAAAGTCAATTTCCAATTTTACCCTTAAAAATTACTTTTTCCATCTCAATTGGCTTGTCCTTTATCTTTTATTTTATAACGGTTCTTGTGATTTTGAAAACTTTGTATAATAAAACTAATTGATATCTATCAAATAAGATCCATATTGCATATGTTTTGAGTTTTATATAACAAAGTAGCCCCACTAAATTGGACACAGAAATTAATGACTGGAGTAGGGGGCAAAACAGAAAAAACAATACAAAGTTTTCACACCCCTTAAAAACTCACTTCCCCAAAAGGGGCAAGCAAATTGGGATGGAGGGAGTACATACCAAAACTTTAGGGGGCTAAAGTTAATTGAGTTTTAATTTTACTAGTATTTATTAATTGCATCTCGTACGACGTGCTATTTATTGAACCTCGATACATGCAATCTCATCCCAATTCAGGCTGAGTTTTCCAATTGATTTTATGAGATAAAATCTAATTTTGATAAAATCTAGTTTTGTGTGGAGGTGTGATAAAATCACATTATTTCCTAAAAGATGAAATCTAGGTTTGATAAAAGTGTTTTCCAAATGATTTTATGAGATAAAATTTAGTTTTGATAAAATCAATAAGGATCCTAGATGTTATTAAGGCAAAAAGCCAGCTTATTGTATTTTTCGAGGCAGGTCATTCTCTCACAATACATTATATAAAAACCCGCAAAAACCAAAAAAACACTCTTAGAGCTTTTTTTTTCACTCTTAAGCAAGTCTTCATTTTTTGACGAAAAATAAATCCATTACATGACAATGACATGTGTAGGAACCCTAATTTTGGACCCGAGATGTGCTCGAGTATTCCCGGTGATGAAATGGACCAATGATGTTTACCTTGAGGACCAGAACAAGGCTTGAACTTACCCTAAAACCAAACCAAAACCTCCTCAAAAGAAACTCAAGCCTGCACCATCTTCGAGTACATTCAAATCCCTTTTTATTGATATATAATACGTCCCAATCCATTTTGAAATGAGGGAGATGCACGCGTTTTGCTAGAATGACTAGGGCTGTAACCAGTTTGGTTCGGTCCAGAGGGAATTTTAAGTGAACCGAGTAAAATCGATTCGGAGAGAACAAGGAACCGAAACCGAGTTTAGAGTGACCGGTTCGGTTCCAATATGGTTCAGCCAGTTCGGCTCGGTTCCATGATCGGTTTGGTTCTCGTCAGAGAGAGAGAAAGAATGAGAGAAGAGATCGAGACTTCAAACAATAAAACATGTGTATGTACAGCAGATCTACACAAATGAACAGATCTACAAATATACACACATATACATTAGATCTACAAATATATACACGACTTCGATTTATATACAAATCAAACAAAAACAAATCGATTTATATACACCTACACAAACAAAAACTTCCATCTACAGATTTACATACACATATTCGATGGAATCGAAGACGTTGATGGACGGGATAAACTGTAAACGATGACGGGAAAAATGACGACGTTGATGGACGTTGATAGACGACGACGTTGATGGACGTTGGCGGCGGCGATGGAACACATCTCGTATAGAGAGAGAGAGAGAGAGAGAGAGAGAGAGAGAGAGAGAGAGAGAGAGAGAGAATGTGAGAAACGTGTTAATGAGTGGGTTTGAGAGAGAGACGGCAGCGATGGAACACATCTCATTGTGAGACGTTTCTAGAGAGACGATGAGTGGGGTTTGAGAAGTTATTGACCGAATGGAGTATATATGTATATATATATATATATATATATAAATAGATAATAACTGAGGGATATAATAAATATATTAATTACTCAACTATTGCACGAGAAGTCGGCTGGCCAAGCGGAAAAGGACTATGTTTCTACACCGTGGTCCTAGGTTCGACCCCTGCTGTTAGCATTATTTGGAGGTATATATAACAACCGGTTCGGTTCGGTTCGAACTGGGGTTAAAATTCCCAGAACCGGGAACCGAACCGGTTCTTAAAAAATTAAAATTTTCAGTTTCAAACCGAACCGGGATAAATAAAAAATCGAAAAAAATAACCGGTTCGGTTCGGTTCCTTTGTTTTTTTTTTTAGCCCTAAGAATGACTCGTTTTTCCGACTTCTTGAGGGTAAAATGGTCACACACTTGAATGTACAAATTATCTTGCATCCAAACCCCTTGAGTTAGAAAGTAAACTCAACCACCTTTCCAACGCTTCAAACCACGCCTAAAACAGAGTTCGGTAGCACCTGGGGGAGCCCCACGAAGTTTGGTCTATTCTGCAGTCCCCTTGAGCACTCAACAGCACTCCATTTGAGCGCTCAATACCCTTCCCCTTGAACGCTCAACACCTGCAGAGACAGCTTTTCTGCAGAACATCTTTCAACTGGTTTTTTAACCAAACTAGGGGCTCCTACAAGTTTTTCAGATGCTCCCTTGGCCCCACAATTCCCCCCATCAACATTTCCCCTTCCAATTTTAATTTCATATGCAAAATCCCTCTATATATGCCCCCATCCTCTCCCTCACACTCTATTTTGGCTAATCTCTCTCTCTATCTTACACCCCTACTACATCTCTCACACCTTACCATCCAAAAAAACAGAAACCATTACCTCTCTTAAGCTTAGAAAACTCACCCTTAGCCTCACATTTTCATCCATACCCTCTTACATCATCAAAAACCCATTTTACCAAGCTAAAAATCCATCTTTAAGCCTCAAATACTCCACTTCTTACAAAACACCATCAAAATCAATCCTAAACCCACCATCCTACAACCTAAATCAATTGTTCTCAACCTACAAGTTCATCCCCTAACCTTCCATCAAAACAAAACCCCAAGCTCAAGCCAAGTTCAAGTATAAAAGGTATTAAACAAGCACCAAACAAGGTCTTGGTCCCTCTGAGGGAGACCAATGGGTTCTCACAAGTTCCTTATACTTGTGAAGAGCCTACGAGGTCCTACAAATCAAGAAAAACAATTTCAAAAATTTCAGTTTAAAAGCTCCTGAGCGCTCAACTCATCTTGAGCGCTCAAACCCATTGCAGACTGTTTTGTGTTTTTGCTTAAAAAGTGCTCTGGTTGAGCGCTTAAGCCCATACAAAAAGTCAGTCTCACTGTTTCAGACATAACGTTTTACTCCGAACTCCGTTTTTGACTAGTTATATATCAAAACGTAGATAATTCGAAGAGCTACAACTTTCTAGTTTTATGATTTTCCAAATTCTGCCTTTACGGTGCCCGAAATGTGCAAATAAGTTTTTGGCAGATTGATTTTTATTTCAAAACCATGTTCTAAAATTCTATGAAGTTTTGTGTTCTGTTTGTTTTGGTTCATTTTTATCATTTTGTATGATCTTTGATGACCTATTCCTCTCTAAAACTATTATAACACCTTTCTAATATCAAAAGATCATCAAAGATCTTGCATTATGGTGTCTACTTTTCAAGAAATCAAGATCTTGTTTTGAAGGGAAAGAGATAATGTTTTGTTTAAATTTAAATGATTAAAATCTGTGAAGTTTATAAGAAAGTCAGAAAGGTAGGGCAATGCATCAAAAGTCACTGATCAGGAAGGGACTTGAGCGCTCAAGTGGCTTCATGGCAGTCTGTTTATCTTTGCTTGATTCTTGTTCTCATTATCATATATATTCTTCAGTGTGTGTGTGTGTGTGTGTGTGTGTGTGTGATATTGTTGAGCTAATATTAGTCTGATACCCTTCCCCATATCAATTTCTCTTCTCTCATGTCATTTTCCCTCTTTCAAAAAAGGATCATATACTCATTCTTTGCCATGATTATTAGGAAAGTGCAAACCAATCTCAAAATGTTTCTTTGCTCTAAAGTTGAACTGCAAAGATTGTACTGTGGAAAGGAATGAGTATGTTGAACATTGGAACAAAAAAAGATTGAAGGGAGGAAGTGATTTAAGCGCTCAAGGCCCTCACCCTTGAGCGTTCAACTCATGTCCAGTGCACCAGACTATTTTAGTTCAGAAATAGCTTGTCTTGCTTTTGTTATTTTATTGTTATCTTGGTCATTCTGTGATGATTATTTACTGTCTAATATTCATTTTAGTTCATGTTTGAATATCATCATCATCCTTCATGAAAATACACGAACACAAGCAATCCACCGTAGCCTTCTTTATTGTATTCCATCTTACGTTCATGCTTCTCGTTCCCATATTACCCCTTTTTACGTGTACAAAGTCAAGTTCTAAATATTTTCCAAATCTCACAAATCATTGAGTAGAGGCCGGTTCACGGACCGGGAGAGAGGGGTGCCTTAAAAACCTTTCCCTCTCGTAACCAAACCCCCGAACCCGGAAAACATTTATTTTCGTTGGACCGGTGAAAATCATTTTCAAACCATTGGGCATAAGTGTCAATTTTTAATCGGTTTCTCGGGTTCGGTCCTTAAACCCGGGTGGCGACTCCAAAACCATTTTCGAAATCGCGTGGGCATTTTTTTTGCGGGGTGTCCACAACATGCTTATAAAATTTATGTGCTCCAAAGAAAAAAATTATTAAAAAAAATGATAGCCCGAATCAATATTTCATAAAGAATACGATAGATAAGCTTGACTATGCAATTTTAGTTGAATAATTTTGTAACTAGAGGTCAATTTTTAAGTCGTAATCAATAACTTACTACGTTGGCTAATTATCATGTTAAATAAACTGAATTTAAGGGTGTTTTGGCTAAATAATGAAGTCGGATTATTTTTTGCTGACTTTATTCAAATTTTTCGCATTTTTTTGTTTTGCGACAAGTTTTTGAGGATTATTGTCGATAGGAGGAATCTAAAAAGTACAAAATTATGATCAAAACGCAGCTCAATTAACAATCCAACAAGAAAGATTCAATAACAATTCCGAATTTTGAAAATTCAAGGTTCAAGTTACCTAAGCATCAAAACTTTAAGCGCATTTTATTTTGTCGAGAGTTACGGGTATGGGAATCTCAAATTATGAATAATCCACAACCCAACCAAACTAGCACCTACAATAGATGAGTAAACTAAAGGGAAAAAAATCAGTAACCGTTACAGAAGCTAATTATTTTTACTCGGGCCTTACTTCACATGGCGCGATTAAGTTCTTTAAGCAGGTTAACTTCTATACAGACTACTCATACATCGGCTTATAAACTTGGAGGTACCAAAAAATTAATCAAGATTTGGGTGCTTAAAGCGATGGCTTTAGTCCAAAACGGGCTCTAAATTAAAGCCAAGTCTTGATGAACTAACTACATCCCGTGGCCAAAAGCCAAGGATTGATCAACGTCTCGGAACCAAGTATCTGTCCGAGTCTCTTTTATTTTGGTAATCTGTCCGAGTCTCTTTTTCTTTCCTTTTTGTACATCTATCGTTTCATCAACCTTACTGCAAAGGACTGGAATAATGTACAATGTTCATATGTGGTGCTGAGATGATTATGGCCCATCAAAATATCCCTTTAATTGGAAAGGCTCTAAAAAACTTCAATTTGATCATTTTCATGCCAGCCCCTCAGTGGACTTTGGACTTACTAATAACCATTAGAAAAGATTAGTATTCTCCTTCAATCAATATTGCATTCCCATTGTCCCCCCCACTTCTCTCGAAAAATTGACCGTGCAACAATTTTATAATGGGATATTATTGATCACTCCTAAGGTTTACGATGACAAATATAGAGACCTTCCTTATGGTTTCTGGGATTATAGTGACATCCCTTGTCCTGTTGTCGGGTAAAAAAGCGTTAATATTGTTGCTCAAATGACTATAATGCCCTTATATTTAGAAAATGGATTTATTATTTTAAAATTAAACTTTGAGAAGAAAAACCACCTTTGTCATGTGTCCATCCCTATAGAATTAAACATTGTGCGAAATATTAATTCAATGATCTATTTTGAAAGGTGCTTTTATGATTCGGTAACTAAAAGGATTAACCAAGTAAAATTTTTGAATGACAACTAAGAAAACTAAAAATGAAACTAAAACAAAAACAAACAAAAAAATTTGCTCTCTTATATAACCTCTTTTGGCCTTTTTAACTTTTTGTTGAAATTGATCATGTACTTTTATTTTTTCCATTGTTGTCGTCAAGACGCAAGGAGTAAAAACTTTTGAAGCAAAATTTAAAATATTCATTAGATATGACTATCTGAAAAATTAAAACATGAGTTTAAATCCACATTGTCTTCAGGGTGTTGTACTTGAACACCCTGAACAATTTTTTTGGTTTAGAATACATGTAATTTTTTAAACTTTTAATTAAGTTATGTCCTTTTTGAACACCCAAGCTAAAAAGATTTGAACACCCTGACATTTGAACACCTAACCCAAAAAAATTGAACTAGCCTACAAACCAATCTAATGTAAAGAATCCAATTAAAAGCCACAAGAGGCTTCATATATAGCATTCCATAGATGGTCAATTAAACAACCTAAACTCTTTTACATTTGATATTACATGTAATAATTTTTATCTCGAGTTTGTTTAAACAGTTATTCCTATACCGTGTGAACCTATTCGTCAGACAATTTTTTATAATTTTCTTAGCCTAAAAAATATAATTCGCCGAGAACATACAATTGCGACATATATCTTACGTATTTTTGTATAATTTGGGCTCATTATTCAAACTAATATATAAAAAAATGTGTATATACTATATATGGCTAGCTAATAAAGCTAGTAGAGTTCAAATAATTTTTAACACCCTGTTGAAAATTTTTAGAGCTGCCACTGATAGGATGTTATTGATTTAATCCATCCTAGTATAGTAAACTTTAGCAAAAGGGCAATTTAACTAAGAGAAATCGGTAAGTCCAACCAGAATTTGCCTTGTGAAGAAATAATAATGGTTCTTCTATTGCATATGAACTACTAAAATAAATAAAATAAAAACTAGGTTTTTTCCTTCTTCTTTTTTTTCTTTTTTTCTTTTTGGCTGCATTAGCTTGAATTTTTGACAGAAATCAATAAGGAGGCACTTGACTTAGCAGCCTCCATCCTATATATTGCGTAGAAATTTGTACCGTTTCAATTTTATTGGATGAATAGACTAATTATTAATTTGAAGCATTACATTCATTGAAGTGGCTAGCAATTAAAGACTGGGACTTTCCATCCCTCTAAAGACTCATGACTTAGAGGTCTTCGTCTGTAGGGTGACTGGTCATTCATAAGACTTCGAAATGATAATCTGCATGCAGAAATTTACAAAAAAAGAAAAAGAAATATATAGATGATGACTCAAAGTGTAATAAGGACAGAGGCAACTCCAATGTGTTAGCCGTGGGGTTGGCCGACCTCACAACGAGAACTTTTTTTACTACTCCGTATTACTTTATTAAGTTGTTTTAGAAATTTATTAATTATCCGATGCAAATTTTGTGTGGTTCCGATGCAAATTTTGACAGTATCAACTTAGAGACTATCATGCAATGATTCTAGAATACGAAACAGCGTCGAATGCAATTGTAGAAGCTTGTGTAGCTTTTTTGTGTATTGAAAAAAAAAAACAGTATTAGTATGTTCCTTTTCATATCTTTTTTCTATTAGTTGAAAGTTGGAACACTTTTTAAGTCTAAACTGTGATTTTTTTTGGAACTAGATTTGTAGTTGCTATTTTTATGTTGGTTTTTTGATTTATTTATATATAGTTGGTACAAATATTTGATGTTTATAGATAACCCCACGCTACAAATTGTAATTGGGTTATCTTTGATTTGGCAGCTTTAGTCTTTTTTTCCCGTCTTTTTCCCTTTGTCTGGTTTTTGGAGCATAATTTGCTCGAAGTGTCTGTGAATTCATTGGTGGTGGGTTGCTGTTTCAGCTGTACAGTTCTAATGGTGGATTCTTTGCTTATGGAGTTTTGAGGTGTTCAAGCTAGAGGATGCTTTGCTGCGGCCTGCGGGGTTTTTCATTCTATTTTGAGGTGGATTAGCATCACTTGGTGTTGCAACTTTGTCTAATCCGGGTGCAAATTTGATGCAGTTAGATGAGGGGCGCGTATTTGTTATCATGTAAATCTTTCCGTTGTTGTTGATATCTTTCCATCCAATTGTTTGTACTCCTATTTTTCCTTTGGGTTCTAAGTGGCATATGATGTCGTAGTGCGGGTTTTATATCTTTTTTTGGATGTTCGTGATCCGATGTGATGTTGTGCTTAGAGCTCTTTTAATCTTTGTAATTCTTTTTTTGTCTTTTAAAAAAGAGATGACCCCACGCTACTGAAGTCCTGGAGTTGCCACTGTGTACCAACACCCGACCAACAAGGAAGCAGAATTTTAATTTAACGACATGTGCGTTTCTTCATCTTTTTTTTTGGGGGGGGGGGGTGAATAGAGAGAATTGAAATAAACAATAAGAGTTTACAACCGTCAACAGTATTACAAACCAAATAAAACAGCAACAACCAGAAACAAAATAGAAGATTTCAAATATATGTTTCTTCATCCATATATGTACTATAAAGATGGACTTTATCATTCTCAAATATATGTTTATATAATTTTATGAAAAAAATTGTTTGGATCAAGCCTTTCTCGGTTTTTGATTTATTTTATTTTTTTGCTGATTCCCTCTTTTTTTGCCGATTCCTCGTCGAGTTCCTTAAAAACGTGTTTTAAATACATTGAACGGTTCAAATCATTAAAATATGACCGAGAGAGGGGAGATTCGCACCGTAACAAAGTAATGGATTCCTTATAACCACCGGACTGTATATATACCTCAAGTGCGGATTGATAGATATTTGCAGATAGATAAAATTCTTGTTGGGATTAAATTAGGGATGGTAATTTTGACCGAACCGATGGGTACCCGAACCGTAACCGATTTTTTCCCCTGAACCATAACCGAAATATTCCTTGTGGGTGCGGGTATGGTATGGGATGTGAGATAATCGTATGGGTTCGGTTCTGGTTTGAGCTGATAAACGAACTGTACCCCGAACCGAACCGAACTGGATATGTGTAGCTACAAAATTACCCTTCATATGTAGAAGTTTAGCCTGTATATAACTTCAATGCATTGAAATTCTATTTAGATGTATATTAGTTTTGTATCTAGATGCATATCTGCATACCTTTTTAATTGACGGATTTGTGGCATTTCCAGTTTAACTGAATTTCATTCATAATTATTTGGTTTTTATTTTATTTTCTAATTTAATGGGGAGTACCCGAACCGAACCGATCCCCGATTGGTTCAGTTATGGTTTCAATATCCCCTACCCATTCGGGTTTCGGTTCGGTTCTGGGTACTCATCTGGTTTCTGGTAATGAGTTCAGATATGGCAATACCCGAACCGAACCGATCTATTGTCATCCCTAATTAAAATAATATTATGTAGATTCTCAAACTAATTGGGGGGGAAAAATACAAATCCACGTTGGAAGTGGGCCCCGAGCTATAAGCGATGTTTAAAGCCCAACAAACGGGAACGGATTGGATTTTAGTGAATTGCTAACGGACCATTTGTGATAACCATCCACTCGACACTTTTTGACTACTATAAAGTGCTTTTCTGGGCCCACTAATACAAACTTGTCACTTTTTAGTGGATATGCGTCTCAATGACCTCGTCTTGCATCATAATATAAAGGTAGGAATGGCAACGGGACGGATCGGGTAGATGAGATAACTGAATATGATGTTGGAAATATTCGTATCACTTTATTAACGACTTGAACTTCGAGAATAAAAGCATTAACATCTCACTGATTGGGTACGTGGTCAATCCAGTTTACGTCGAAATTCAACATCCAATTAGCTGTTCTAATTAAACTACGAGCTCGAGTCTATTTAGTGGCTTGCGACTGCTAATCTAAAACCTAATTGATAAAGCTTAGCATCTTTCGTAAGGACAAAATATTAAGGCATGTCAATTTTCAGACCTACTAATAATTCAATGGAATGAAAGAGAACTTTTCTAATCCACCAATAATAATTTGGGTCATGGTTTAATGAATTGACAGCCCAAAATACATGTCCTTTTTCTTATATGTTATACCCTCTCTAACATATAATGGTGAAGGGTATAATGATAAAGACAATGCTGTCAATTTTTATTTTTATTTCTTTCGAGGGGTAGAAATGGAAATGAATCTAAGTAAGCAATCAATATAACACCTAAGAGCATTTCCAACAACGAAAACAAATCCTCTCTAAAAAGATTGGTGAACAGTGCACATTTATCATTTTATCTACCCACATCATTATCAACACTTCAACGATACTATCTATCTTACCTCTCTGTTATTAAAATATGATTTCTTTTAGAGGAGAGAAGAAATAATTTAAAAAATGTTTGGTTAATGAATAGTGGCTCAATAGGTATGTCGAGAATTGTTGAGGTACCGTTCATCAAACAAAATGGAGAAGGTTATATTGAGGCTGTCGTGGCCTTAATTTTGACTATCTAAAATACCTAAGCTAACCCATTTAGAGAGGCGGTAGGGGATGCTCTAAATCCAAAGTGCTAAGTACTCAACGAACATCGCAATGCTAATTGAGAGGCATATGGAGTTAGGGGTTGTTTGGCTACTTCTTTTTCAACTTTTTAGTTTTACATTTTTTACTTTTAGTTGTTTGGTTGGAAATTAAAAAATGCATTATGTGAAAATGAGTGGGAGAAGCCAAAACTAGGGTGGGAGAAGTTTTTCAACTTCTCATTTTTCGTTTTTCTTATTTTGGTTAACAAAAAGACTTACAGAATATATTCTGCACATATCTCTCAAACACTACTCAGGTTGCAAAATACAATCTGCACATTTCTCTCAAACACTCTCCCAAAATCAAAATACATTACGACCATAATTCAAAAGGCCAAAAAAATCAAAAAAAATTTAAAAAAATATGAAAAATAAGCCTACCAAACAACCCCTAATTATTAAACCAATTTTATAACAACTGCCAGAAAGCTTAACATTTGACTATATGTTTACCAATTAACGTGGAGCACAAGGTTTGATGTTGTTTTGGAAGTCGAAAATGTTGTGTGAGACCCTTAAAAATGATGTTTTCATCCGTATATGAGATGTGACATGGAATGGTACGTGTAGTAGAATTACGGCCCTATGAATTTCTTTGGTGCATAAATGTGGAGGATAAAATATAATGAGATGGCCAAAATATTAAAGAAAAAAACATACAACATATGACATCACAAGAATAGCGCTACCACCATTGAATTCAGAGCTCTCATTAAAAAAAAAAAAAACATTACAAGAGGCCAAAATTTGAAAAATCCACACCCGAAAGCCGGCCCCGCCACTCAAAAATACGTTGTAAAGATTTTTTTTCTTACCCCTGCGTCCCTATTTATAACGATGAGCCCAAGTGTTTTTTGTGGTGTAAGTTTATATATGTACTTCATGACATTATTTGAGCAATGTTTGTGGTTTATATTGAAATGAAGAATCAGGAAATAAACTTTAATAATTACGTTTTCCCAGTGAAATAATGGTCGATCATCCGATTAATTTAGGGAGCTTGTCTCAATTGTAAAAGGGAAAGCATGTTTCACGGTTATTGGTAAGCAAGTAGAAATAAATTTGTGGAAGCCAAACGATTTTCCTGTTCTTAATTTTGCATATTTTATTTCTAAGCTAGTTTCCAAACAAGGCTCTAAGAACATTGGCGGAACTAGGAAGGGCAAGCGGGATCAGGTCCTTGCACATCCCCAATTGTATTAATATTTCTGGGGCCGGATCAAGGGACACAACTTTTGACACGCGTTTTTATTCTGGGTTATATATTGTGATGATACAAACCACTCACTCTGTTTAGATTGATGTAAAATAGAATGTCCTATAAAAATTTAACTCAATCGAATATCGATAAGTGCTTATCCAAACAATTTTTCAAAAAGCTTGACAGGAACTGGTGTTCGTAAAACTATTTGGATGAAACACTTATCAATATTCGAATGAGTTGATTTTTTACAATTACTCTTAAAATATGTTTTAAACAAATTGAACGGCTTTGATTAGTAGTGCGCGTGGGGCTCTGAAACATGTTGTGTCAAATGTTGTGTCCCTGGAACCGGCCCCATATTTCTACTTTATTTTACTTTATTCAGCAAAATTATGAAGAAAGATGTAACAACCCAAATTTTCGAACTATTTTTTCTGAATAAAATATTTTATCAATAAAAATCTAGTACTCCCTCTGTCCCTTTTTAAATGTGTGCTTTGGGAAACGTGTATTTTTTAGGACGTAAAAAAATATATTTCTACTCAAAAAATTTGAAATTTTTTTGCACCAAATTAAAGTACTCTGAGCACTTTAATTTGGTGTAAAGAGAGACATAAAATTGTATAGAAAAATACATTTTTTAGGGGTTTGAAAATGCACGTATTCCCATAGTAGACATTTAAAAAGGGACGGAGGGAGTAATGTTTAATTTTATTTTTTTTATTAATTAGTCCTAATCTAGACTGGATGATATAAATGCATCTATTGTATACATATATACAAATATCTAGTCATCTTCTTCCTAACTACCCTAATTTATCTAATTAGTACTCCAAACTACTTCCCAACCTAACTAGACATCACCTCCTCCATCAATCCATCTCATATATCTATTCCATGTTTAACCATTTTCAGTCTCCCCTTTTTATCAACCAACTAGTGAATGACCCGTGCGGCACTCCACCGAACGAAATTTAAGTGCAAATTAATGAGATTCCATTATTGTCTCCTTCGTCACCACAACACAAAAATTGAGCAATAAAACAGTAGTCAACTATCACACCAATCCATGCATCCTAACATCTGGGATTTGGGAACAATTTTACTTTAATTCTGGCCAAACCTTTGGTAGCCAAAGATAGTTTTATTATTACTAATGGGAGGTGGAAGTGGCCTAGGCCAAGAAGCTTGGTTACCCAGGAGATTGTTGCTCCTCCCCTGCAATCTTCTACTTAATCTCAGAATGTTTGCGCCAATAACCGATTCATGCATGCAAAAAAAATTAGACTGTATCAACACAAAAACATTGAAGTCCAAAAAGGTCGATTGAGTGAATGTAAAGGTGCTGAAACAGAGGTAGGAGAAATAGTGGAACAGAAAAATGAGATTGGTGAAGATGGTGATTTGATTACATGTTACCTTCGGTCGGCGAGAATTAACGAAAGGGAGAGATTTGATAAGCAATTCCAACTCATAAACAGAGGCCGGCAAAATCTAATTTGTTGGTGGAAGAGACAAAGCAAGTAAGGGGAGAGAGAGAGAGTACGATTTGTTGCACTGACGTAGAATTAGGCTACCTTTCTTCTTCTTTTTTGGTAAATGTAGAATTAGGCTTTTGGCTTCCCAATATAAATTGGGGTTTCCAAGTAAGTTATGGTAATGACTTTGGGTTGCTTCTTGATTTCCTCTGATTGACTACAAAATTAGGTAATGTTATTTAGGTTCCCAAGTATGGCTAACCATTTAGGCGGGCAAAATCTGAGCCCAAAAATGCATCTTGGTCATCGATTAAAAGCTTAATCGATCTAAGCCTTTGAGGGCTGACGTGAAAATCAATCTCGATCATCCATTGAATCTAAGGGCTAAAAATATAAGAGTTCAAAAAACTGAGTCCTTTTATAATATAGATAAGATCCAAACACAACCAAGGGCTTGTAGCCCAGCGGTTATTTCCTGCTTCTCCCACAAGGGAGACCAAGGTTCAAGTCTCGGCAGAGGCGTTTCGGATTTAGGGCTATGGATAGCTTCTAGACCCCCTATAAACTAACCCGCTAACTCCCCACTGAACAAAAAAAAAAAAAAAATCCTAACACGCTACCATCAAGGCCCCATCCTTTAACTAACAAAACATAACCATTCTCCAATACCTTTTTTCATTGTCTACCCAATTTTATCTACGCATGGACTTAAACTACCAACCAAACCAAAGATTATATTATCACTCCTTAACTATCTACTAATCTTCGTTTCAACCATATTTTCTTCTTATCCTTTTTCTCAGTTAATTCCCCAAAATTAATTGAGGTTTATGGTTTTTTGATTTGAGCTTTGGCTCATTCGGTGGTGTTGGTGCCTATTGTAAAATCTGGGTTTATAGACCCTTTGGGTGTTGGGCTTTGTCCCATTGGGTGTCTTCGATGGGCTCCTTGCCAACCGTTCTTTTGGGTCTCGGATTGGGCGACTCGTGTTTTGTTGCCTTTTACTTACCCGTATTAGTCTTGTATTCTCTTCAAGATTAATGAAGTTGTTTACCGTTCAAAAAAAAAACCTCTAAGCGAAAAGTGTTGCCCTCACTCAAAAATCTTGCTTTTCGGCCATGTACTTACTTACCAAAGGTAACCCTTTAAAGGTGTGTACCATACGCACTTAATGTGTGATTCAAATTGTGTTACCGCATATAGATATCCATAACATTTTGGTGCGTCTCGTAATTTTCAGCAACATGATTCATAACATTTTCACTAGGAATCATAATATTTGCTTATCGTAACTCTTTAGCAATAAAATTCATAACTTTTTCACCACAAATCATAACATATTTGTGCGTGTCACAACTTTTATACTAAAAACTAGTGACATTTTGGAGATGTATATGTTATATATACATCCAAATAGGGTGTGTTTTGTAGTCTTTCCCTACTAGAATAGTAGCTCTAACTTGTAACTAACTACTCCTCCATCCCGATAAGTTAATTCACTACAAAAATACTTGTAATTTTCAGATTAAAAAATCAAGTACAAGTTCATAATTTTCTTGATCAATCTTTCGCACCATGTTTAAGGACGGAAATACTTTATTTAAAAAATTGCATGTTATTCCAAGTGGACAAACTTTTTGGGATGGAGGGAACAATAACTTAGTCCTACTATTCGCAAAAATATACATTATCTATATACTCTAGCCTAACCACACGGATCAAAATGTTAACCTACAGAGAAAAACAAATATTAGATATGACTATTCGCAAACTTTTTGTATCTACTAACCCTAGCCTAACCACACGGATTAAAATATTAACCTCAAGTTATACAGTAATTTGTAGCGATTGATTAATTACGTACCACATGCATTTCTGATCACATCTTACCGATGTGGGACTAAATGCCGAAGATGGGCTCTCGCATTAGACAACTAGATAACCTTAACATTCAGGGTATTAAATTGAGTTAACTCATATTTTCTTCCTTTGCTTCCTTGGGTCATTACATCCATAGGAAACAGAGTCCATCCGTTTGTGGGCCTAACCAATTCTAGACGTACAATTCCAGTACATACATAGACTTAATGGTGCAAGTCTTCCTACGGAGAAAAAAACTTCCATACGGATAGGATATCGTCATGCAGTATCCGTAGCCGTATTTGAGTTGTCCAAACATGTTTTGGATGATCCAGATTTGTCCTTCTACAGTTTAGCTTTATCCTCATACGCTTTTAAGGGTGTGTTAGTTGGATTAAGTCCCAATATATTGAACTATTTTTCAAATGTTTCATTTGTGTCCAGTGTCTTTGAATTTAAGGCCATCCAATTTTACTTCGATATATAGGTGACGCTATTGTTTTTCGATTAATCCATATCTGGACTAATGGATCGACCTGGTTCGTAGAATTAATAACATTTGTCGATTAGGGGAGACTCCATGAGGGGACCTAATCACCTAACGCCAGACCAATTACAAGTCATAAGTCAATATTGGTGGCCTGGGACCTATTCATCAGGGTCGGCTTTGAGCATATGCCGAGGATAGGCAGCCTCATCGTGCCCCAAAAATTTTCTTATCTTTTGGGGCCCTAAAATTTTTATGCCCTTGGCCTCGTTTGATTCATGGATTGAAATGGATGGAATTAATAATCCAGGATTGGTAGTCCTGGACTATTTGTCCTGGTACTAATTTCATCCCCAATTCTACCCAATCCCATGTTTGATTCGCGTGGGATTCTTTATGGGATAAATTTTTTTATATCAAAAACAATATTTCTTTTTTGAAAAAACAAGAGTTAAAATAAAGTTGTCTTAAAAAACGAACAAGAAAAGTATTTTTTTTTCAAAAAATAAAAACTTTTCAAAATTATTTTGAAAACAGTTATTTTGGAAAAAGTAAAGTTTCGAAAATGGTTTTTTTCAAAAATAATTTTGAAAATAGTTTTTCAAACCAATCACAATTTGTTTTTTCAAAATAAAGTTTCTGAAAAAAACATTATTCCAAATTTTTTTAAATAACGTTTATTTTAGAGATATATAATTTTTTAAAACAATTTGAAATAAATTAAAGTTTTTTTAGATAAATAATTATTTCCAAAAAAAGATTTAAATATTTTTCAGAACCTTTTTTCAAAAAAATAAAGTTTTTTACATAAATAATTATTTCAAAAAAAAATTAGTGATTTTTTCAAAAACAAAGTAAGAACAAAGTTTTTTTTTTAAATATTATTATTTCCAAAATTTTATTTCTTCAATATTTTTTGTGGAAAAAAATTTTTGAATTTTTTTTTTTCAAAAATATAGTTTTTGGAAAACATTTTCTCAAAAAGAAAAAAAAACAATTTGGAAAACACTTTTTTAGAACAATTCCAAAATCATCCGAATATTCCCCCCATATAGGGATAAAAATAGTACCCGGATTAATAATCCCGAGAGTCATTTGGGAACCAAACATGGGATAACTCATAAAGTGGTACAGTTAGTCCTATCCCATACAGTTAATCCACGAACAAACGAGGCCGACAATATGTAAATAAATTTAGAAGGAAAATTTCATATAAAACTTGGGGCCCTATTTATTTAAGTAGAAGTTCAAAATAAGGCCCTAGAAAATGGTGGTAAAGATGTAGTTTTCAAAATTTGTCCGTTAAAATTTATGCTGATCAGCAATAGTATATTTGTCCTAATTTATTTAAAACATCAAAACTCTATGACTTTCGTGAAGGATGTTTTACCAAAAGTAATAATAAGAAATTAAGGGAAGTATTCAATTATCTGAGACTAATGGGTCATTGCATGCGCTTTTCGAGACAGGTCATCCCCTCACAATATATCACATAAAAAACTACAAAAAGCTACGCGTTTTTCGAGCTCTCACATAAAAAAGTCAAAAAACCAATCTTAGCGGAACACCCCCTAAGTGTGTTACCTGGAAATTCCAACTATTTTTCTCTCTTATCAACTTTTACAACTTTTACATCTAATTTCTATTACTTACCCTTATCAATATTATAATACCCACTAACTTTTTAAAAAGGAATCTACTTTTAAGGGCAAAATAGGAAATGTACCCACTAGCTTTTCAAAACACACACTTATTAAGGAACAGCCCAAAATGGAAATGTACACACTATAAAAGGGACGGAGTGAGTAATTATAGTTGACTATACTAATTGCAATTTGTTGGAACATGTGTGAAGGTTAAGTCCCATATTTGGAAAATCGAAAAATGGTTGGACCTTAATATACAATTGGATGACTCACCACTTATAAAGCTTAACCTTTTAAGTGGATATGGGTCATTTAATGTATATTGGGCTCAATGAATGTGATGGACTCTGTGGATACTCCCCAAAAGTTTGAGCCTTGTGCACGCTGGCGCAACAAAAGCGATGGCAGGATCGATGCATCGCACAGGCTCCCAACACAAATTCTCCCGTTAAAGAATTTTTTCGAAGTTAAAGTTGATCAAAACTTAATTACTATCTTTGCCCCAAAAAATGAGTGAAGAGTGATGTTTTGGTAATGAATTCAAAATAATAGAATAATTATCCAACCTTTATTATTATGGTGTTCAATACTTGTATTATTTTCTTAAATTAAATACTTATAGTACTTTCTTTAAAGTATTTTTATTTTTATTTTTATTTTTATTTTAAAATTACATAAAGGGCCCCATTTAAAAAAGTTAACATCGAACCCCAAAAAACTCAGAGCCGGCCTTACTATATATTCATTATCCCTTTTCACCTCCTGCACAACCAAAATAGAAATGATTTTATTTTCAAAACCAAGTTTTGTTCTACGCCGCTGGGAAAGACTAAGTACCCAGAAAATTGTCTAAAATTTGAAATCAGTGGCCCTAATTCACTTCGAAATGAATTTGAGCCATTGATTTCAAATTTTGGATAAATTCTTATTGTATTTTCTGGTTATGTAGCACTACTGATAAAAATTAAGATCCTCAGCTATTTTTAGTACTCGTAAAACGTCAAGACCGGCCATGTTTCTAGACTTGAAAGTCCTAGACGTTATACTCCGTATCTCCCAACTTGGCTTAGTTTCTCAAAAGATTTTATCAAATGAGGAAAATGTTTGATAAGATCTCAACTTTTTGCATTGAAAAACCTGAAATTTTATCAAATCTTAATTTTATCTTTAATAAAATCATTTGGGAAACTCACCTAATCCCTCAAGGCTGCATGACTTGAAACGGACGACCTATGCCAAACTCAAACAAGGCTACAAGTTTTCCACGTAAGCATCTACATGGTGCCCAATGCGCTTTTTCACTCGAACAATGGTACACACCCACCAAATGCCAAGTACTGCCCTATAAAAGGACACACATCCCTTCACACTTTCGATCATCCAAATCTTCCAAAGAGAGAGCTTTATTATCAATTGTGTGAGCAAAATAGAGTGTCAAAATCTATGGATAAAATGTCCATTATTGTTTTAATAGCTTTTTTGGGTATTGGGTTGGTCCATTGTGCCACAAAAGTATCTCTATGCACCCAAACACCATACCCTCAACTATGCAATGCCCTAGTTGTGGTCAAACCTCTAGCCACCACATATGAAACCCAATTTCAGTTAAGAGAATCAGCCCTTCAAACCACTTTAAATAAAGCTAACCAAGTCCATGGTCTTGTTAAGGACATGGACGTGAGCTCATTCCAAGAGCGAGCCAAACTGGCTTGGGCTGACTGTCTAGAGCTCTACGAAGATGCGGTTAACAAACTTAACCGCTCTTTGGGCTCTACTGATCAACACAGCGCTCAAACGTGGCTAAGCGCCGCCATCACCAACCAACAAACATGCCAAAATGGGTTTATTGATTTCAACTTATCTTCTTACTTGAAAACTTTCCCTGATTCTTTAGGTGATTTTTCAAAGTTGCTAAGCAATTCACTAGCTATAAACAAAGCTACAACTCCCTCAACATCTACACTTTTTAGTAAAATGACTAGAAGCCGACACCTTCTCTCTAACGGCTTACCAAAATGGATATCTGCCGTTGATAGAAAGCTTCTTCAATCGACCGGTACTGGAGCACCAACGGCCGATATTGTGGTGGCTCAGGACGGTTCTGGAAACTACAAGACCATTTCAGCGGCAGTGGCAGCATCGAGGAGTGGAAGTAAGAGATTTGTCATACATGTGAAAGCTGGTGTTTACAAAGAAAACGTCGAGATTAAGCGATCAATGAACAACTTGATGTTGGTGGGAGATGGGATTGGTGCCACAATTGTTACGGGCGACAAGAATTTTCAAGACGGATCCACAACATTTGGCTCCGCGACTTTTGGTAACTTTTTCATCTGTGTAACATCTCTCATATCCACATCTAAAACCTTTTCGACAATACCTAGATAATAAAGATTGAAACACCCGAAATAATCAATAAAGCAATTTTCGTGAAGCACCGAAAAATTACTTTATTGTCACTGTCCAGTCAATTTTCAAGAAAGATAATAAGCTCCTTATGCATCATTAGTCAATAATTAATTACGCCATATGTCAGCGACCAACTTAAACAATTTGTTTATAGATGAAAAGTCAAATAGTATTTTTCCATGCATTTGCAAAAAAAAAAAAGTCCGAATATTTCTGAAAATATTTGCCATATTTTGACTTACCTTTATTTACTTTCCCTCAGCTGTTTCGGGCGATAGATTCATTGCTCGGGGCATGACCTTCGTAAACTCGGCCGGGCCACAGAAATATCAGGCCGTCGCTCTGCGTTCCAGCTCGGACTTCTCGGTCTTCTATAGTTGCAGCTTCGTAGGTTACCAAGACACATTGTTCGTCGATACACAACGACAATTTTATCGGAACTGTGACATATACGGGACCATAGACTTTGTATTCGGAAACGCAGTCGCAATTTTCCAAAATTGCAATTTTTATGTGCGAAAACCGATGGGCGGTCAGTATAATGTCATCACGGCTCAGGGAAGGACCGATCCTAACCAAAACACCGGTATCATCGTTCACAATTCACGTGTCGTGGCTGCCTTGGATTTGAGACCGGTCCAGGGCTCGGTCAAGACGTATTTAGGCCGGCCATGGCAAAAATACTCGAGGACCGTGTTCATGAAGTCTTCCCTAGATAATTTGATTGCCCCAGCTGGGTGGGTTCAGTGGACAGGGAACTTCGGTTTGAGCACATTATATTATGGTGAATATATGAACACTGGACCCGGTGCGGGTACGGGTGGGAGGGTGAAGTGGCCAGGGTACAGTGTCATAACAAGTGCGACGGAGGCCGGAAAATTCTCGGTAGGGAACTTTTTGGCCGGAGATTCATGGATTCCGGCTACCGGAGTGCCTTTCACTTCTGGGGTGTGACAGGGATATTAATTGTGCAAATTATGTCGGTGGTGGGGGTGTAAATTTGGAACGAAGAAAGTGATTGAATTGTGTGTAGTAATGTAAATATCATACGTTGTTTGTGGTGGGGTTGGCTTGATTGTTGTTGTATAAAGTATCACCTTATATGTAGATATTTACTAATTCATAATTGTATAATAAAGTTGAAATTAAATGGTCTTACTTTATGGGATATTTCCATTTCGGCTGAATTTTGATTAACGATCGATAAAAGTGCATGTGTCATATTTATTTCCAATTCGGCTGATTTAGATGAGTAATTCATTAATTGTCATATTTACTTCCACTGTCAACAGTACAACACTCGACAAGTATTCTTATACTTATAAGAACTGTAAACACTATTAATTAATTAAACATGTTCCAAAGATTCATTCAACCAACCATATTTAATATGGTTACACAATTGTATTTCTATCAATTTTGTCTATTAAATATCTATTTTTATGTTAACCCAAAGGTAGGGGAAAAAATGTTTTTAGGTTAACTCCAAGGGATTGGCCAAGTTGTCTCAGATTCAATTCCCCTTACCAGTAATTCTCTCGGCCAACCCACGCATAAGCGTGTTAAACGGTTGTTGGAGGGATGTAGTATAATATCTGAGGTGCACACAAGCTAGTCCAGATACCCAAGCACTACCCAAAAAAAAAAAAACTTTTAGGCTACAAAATTTGTTAGACTTAGTTCAATAATTGCAATTTTTTTAAGTGATAGACAAATTAAGTTAGACCTTCACTTAGGTGTTGTTTGATAAAACTGGAAGTTGAAAAACTAAGTGTTGAAAGCTAAATGCCAAATTTTTAAGCTGAAAAGCTGTTAGGACAAACATTTTAAGCACTAAATTAAAACAATGATGAATTAATTTTAGCTCCATTAGTTAAAGTTATTTTCTCTTACTTTACTAACGGTTACCATGTATTTGTGATAGTGGTGATTGTGGTGGTTAATTCGAGGATGGAGTTGTGGAGTGGTGATTGTGACTGCAGGGTGGTGGTGGAGTGGTGGTGGAGTGGTGGTGGGGGATGGGGTAGTAGCAATGGTGGTGGTGGTGGTGGTGGTGGTGGAGTAATGATGGGAGTGATGGTGGTGGCGGTGGTATAGTGATGGTGGCGGTCGAGTGATGGTGGTGGTAATGGTGGTTGTGGTGGTGGGAGTGGCAGAGTGGTGGTCGTGATGTGGTGGTAGTGGAGGGGGGAGCGGCAGAGTGTTTGTGGTTGTGGTAGAGTGGTGATGGTAGTAGTGACGGTGATAGAAGTGATGGTGGTGGAGATGGTGGGGGTAGTTGGGGGGGGGGGGGTTGACGACAATGATAGTGGTAGGAGGGCAATGGTGGTGGAGGAAAGGGTTGAATGCAATCACTCTTAAATTCAGTCAGAAGTAAGTAGCTCAAATTAAACTACTTAACTAATTTTTATCAATTTTTTAGCCTACATTTAAGAGGCAGTTAAATCTTTTAAGCATTATAAAATGCGGTATCAAACTTACTTATTAGTTAGTATTAGTTATTACTTAATTCATTCATTTTTAATATAAGTGTTGAATTTTGGTTATCAAGCGAGCACCACTTTGACTCTATCCTAATAGGTCAGTGCCAATAATACCAAAATGAAAAACTGACTGGTCTATTATAATTAAATAGCTTCGCTTGAGGCCCTCAAATAATAGTGCAGCCGCTAATTTAATCTTGGACAACACCATCTGTTGTTATTAGAAACTCAATTCGACTATTTGTACAAATTTTGTATCCATTGAATGTGTAGGGTCCATTTTGAATTTTACACTGATGATTTATATAAGGCGTTCATTATGTAGTGGGTAATGTTTTAACCTGCATATAAACTTAACACAGCTCCATCGAATATGGGCTACTGCTTGATTAATTCATTCTTAATTCTGGACTTCAAATTCTAGACCAAAAAATTCGACAAATCGATTAAGTGCTTAATCGATCTATTTTAACACGACAAGTAAAAAAGTGGTTCTCTTAAAAAAATGACGTCATAGGGATCCGTACATTCTATGTATCCACCCCATCGGTACCGTTTAGCTATTCTTAGAGCAAGTTCACCTAGTGGTCTTAAAATGACTTTGTCAAAGTTATTTCTGTTCTTGCTACAATGTTGAAAGGCCAAAAAATAGGAATGTTGTTGCACTGATTTGTTCTCATTTTAGTACAATCTCAAATCCAAACAATTAAATTAAAATTATCTCACTTTTCATTACAAATTAAATAGCTTGGATGGCCAATTTGGAAATTGCCAAATTTGACAACAAGACTCAGTAATACTAAAACGTTTAATTGAATTTGGAACAATGGTGGAGAGGGTGTCGTCATTCTTGACGCCCAATTTTGGCTTTGGCATGGTATATGAACACGTAAATAAACGTACTCTCACAGATTCGCGCGTCTATCGATTCTCTAGTTATTTCTGGGTTAGATGAGAGTCAAGTCTCTTGAGTGACCTCTGCCAGTATGGTCTTAGTCATCCTAGTCTCCTTTCCTTTAATTTGTTGTTAACCTCCAGCTATATATGATGCTGATCATCACCTTCCAGTGTGACTGTGACTTCATGATGTACATACCTTTGGTGGTAAAGGGCAGTTCATATCAAAGAGAGACTCTTAGGAAGGGCAAGATAAATAAATACTATGGTGTTGAGAGCCCCAGGGCCCATCAAAAGAGCACTTTTTGGAAAAGTTTTTGGGAAAGACTCCAAAAGTGACATTTTGTACCTTTTGGGTCTAATTTGTACTGTTACGTGTACAATTCATTTTCAATTGTCAAAGGCTTGTTGCTTTATTCACTGTCTTATTAATGCCCAATTGTCGCCCCACTGCTCCCTTCTAACAGTGACTCCTGAGAGAAGAGCGTGAGCAAACTTTTTTATTCAGTTACGGAACTTTGTTACGACTTTAAATAGATTCTTCGTTAGTGGATAGTGGTTATCATAAACAATATTATATGGTGCGCCCTTATGTTTCTCGTCCCTTATGCAAAGAGAGGCTGATAAATTATGGGGTTTTGTTTGCTCGGATTTTAGCTACGTACTCTTGAAGAGAAAATGGCTTAAGTTAACACTTCTAATTACTGCAAAATAGGGAATATCAGAAAATGCACAATTCATTTTTTACTGAATTAAGAATCCAAAGGCATGAGGCATCAATATTATTTGAATAAATCCCCAACTATTTTTATTTTGGGGGGAAAGAAAAGTGAGGATATATGGAACTTGAACCCTCACTAATTGAAGAGTCTACAGCCTCAGGCCCTACCATTGCACTCGGAGTCGGAGACATCATTAGTAGCATTCTTGTGACAAAAGCAAATTTATAGTATAATGTTAATTTCCGAGAGTCTGAAGCAAAGATTAAACATGAGGTTCTTTTTTTGTTCGACTATTATAAGGGGTACTAGAGGGGTCCTTATAGTTCATAAATTTCCGGTGGTCTAAGGCAGCCGCAATTCGAGCTTTAGCTCAAGGTCAAGTGTGCGGCTAACGCAAAAAACTCTCCATAATGGAGAAAGACATATGATGTTGTTCGACTCTGTTCTGGCGGCCAAAATCCACATCAACTCAAAGACATTCGGTCACTATCCTCTTCATTGTCGTCACAAGTCGTTCAACAGGCCATAGCTTTCCCGATATCCTCGCTCAGTTTCTCTTCCTACTGTGGCTGCTGACGGGGTCATCGGTGCCAGGCCACCTTATATAACTTATTTTCTATTGATTTGTAACGCTTTGGATGATCAAGGAGAATGAATTATTTTTCCATTTCCTGCAAATTTACTTATTACTTTGCTTGTGTCACTGTTAATAACCCAAATATCCACTTGATCTTATTCGCTTGTATTGTTGATGTTCGTCGATTGGACTTGGAACTATCCAAGGAGTTTTCGGTGCTCCCCTGCCGTTTTAGTAATCGTGCAATACTTAACCCTTACTTTTGTCGTGGCGGTCGTGTACTCCTCTATGTGTCGTCGTGAGGGCCCGTTGTATGGATACATTTTCACCCCATACAATGGGGCTGCTCTAAGAGGAGCGAGCTCAACCACTAAACTATCCCTTAACATCTTGAGTCTTGCACGTATCTTCCGAGTGGCAAGTGCCATAATATTTCGATGAGATAATTCCTTATTTTCGAATATAGTACTCTACTATCTCTCCAGGTTTTCTTGCTCTAATCCATCGACGGACACTGGATTTAAGGGATGCACTGGTAAGCGAACATTTTGAAATTTTGTTGAACAAATGGAAGACGCTATCAATTATATATGCCAATACAAATTGCAAATATACGACCAAAAAAGCTGTGGACACAATATTGCGTGCGCGCACGTATCTATATATTCTAAAAGAAAAATAATGGAAGCCAGAGTTACTTCTCTATTTAAAAATTAGTAGAATTCAATTTTGTGTTTGACACTCCTTCATAAAGTAAAATTCATTTGTAATAGAATTTGGATGGACGGATGTTATATTTTAGAAGAAAAGTAGGCGAACCTATGTAATACATTTTAAATTTTTTTGCAAAAATACTACCATAACTATAAAGAAAACTTGAAACTTGGGTAGGGCAGTCATTCGGATTCATCCGTCCTTGCTCTAACTTGAATATCTAGGAAGGAAACACTGATATATACTCCCTCCGTCCCTTTTTTAGTGTAAACATTTTCATTTTAAGTTGTCCCTTAAGAAATTGATGATATTTATTTAATAAGTTAGATTTACGAAGTAAAACACAGTTAAAAAGAGACGGAGGGAGTACGTAACAAAAAAATTAATCATTGACTTAGCAGAATGACTTCGATCTGATTAGCGGTGTCAACCCACCCGAATTTTCGATCTTAATGGGTAAGTTACTGAAGAAAAGGACTGGACAATTCCCATCCCACTATAGGCCGGCACTCATGCATGGAGGTCTTCATCATTAGGGTGAAATGTCCTTCGGAAATTGAAACTCATGAAACTGACAAAGCACGTACACTTCATACATCAGTTTTAATATAAAATGATTAAAACTGATAACTGTATTTTATACTTATATATATTGTAAGGCAAAATCTACAAACCACCCTATGGGTGGTCTCCTGTGGAGTACACGCGCTGTTTTACCTTGAGCCTTTCACAAAGCACTTGTAGCTTTTCTCTTGGACTGACGTCCAAAGTCAATCAAGCCGAAAAGTATAAATTGGTAGAATAAAATTACCAAATTAACCCCAAGCACTTCTCCCCTCTCTCTCTCTCTCTCTCTCCGTGTACACATCCAGTCTATATACATTTTTTCAAATTCTACTATTTTATTTTCCAACGTATATCAACGTATATATGCACATTAATATCCCCTCTTTTTTTATAGGGGCCGGTTCTCCTCACACTTAAAATAATACAAAAAATAACAGACAAATTTATGGAACTCACTCTTCCGGACCCTACTATGAAGTTCTGAACCATTGATCTTGTTTAAATTAGTAAAATAGGAGGTCCTGCAAAATTTCAGCTCAATCGGATATCGAAAAGTGTTTGATCCAACCAGTTTTGCCAAAATTGTTACAGGAAACAATATTTTTTAAACTGTTTGAATCAATCACTTACCGATATTCGATTGAACTGAAATTTTGCAGGACTTCTTATTTTACTCTTTTAAACAAGATCAACGATTCAAAACTTCACAGTAGGCCCGGAAGAGTGAGGTGTCATTTTTTGTGTTATTTTAAGTGTGAGGGGAACCGACCCCTTTTTTATATGCACATTAAATCCAACTCAACCACTTATATAGCACCTCTTTTTTCGAAACTTAACCGAAGTTCAAAAAAGTACTGCGGTTGTGTTCGTTTGTCGTTTGTGAGGTTTAGTTTAGTTTAATTTTGTAATCATTATCCTATTTATCTTTCCAATCATTACACTCTCTCTAATTGTAGGTGTAGTTTTGTGAGAAACCCCCTAAATATAACAAGTGACATAATTTAGAATTTCTAAACATAATTGGT